>JADRCD010212803.1:0-14626 GCA_019843815.1 Montemys delectorum
GGTTCAAAGGCAGGCAGGGAGGGGAGCAAACGGTACAAACAGTATCATCTGGCAAATCTGGGAAAGGAGGGTGTAAAGTTCCTTGGCAGTCAGAGGTGAAGAATTCACCAACACATAAACGGCAGGAAGTTGATAAGCCCCTGGCTTCAGTATCTATGGTTACTAGGGCTCAGAATGGTGCCCGTGGAAAGCTGCATGTGTGGTACCTTGCTTCTACTGGGAATGAGAAACTTATGTTCAAGTCACCAGTGTGTCTGGAAGAGCCAGCTCTGCAATGCTCCTCCCCAGCCACCCACACCCATCCTCTAGCCATATATGGCTTCTCTGTAACAGCAGTGTCATCATCAGACCCAATTCTCCTTTTCCTGGGTACAGATCTCCCTGGAAAAGCCTCAAAGGACCTAACCCTGTGTGATGCACTGGTCATCTACCTGGTGGCCACCTAAATCTAAAGCTTTAGAGAAGCAGGCTCAAGATTATATCTGTCAGATATAAACCTGAGAAGACCCAATGCTCTACACCATCACTGTCCCTTCTGTGGAGAGGAAGGCACATCCTCGGGGACAGCCCTTGCCTCTGCAGACTGGGTGACCCTGTCACGTTGTCTGCCGGCAGCTCTTACCTTGGACTTTGCATGCCAAGTGAAGTGCAGGAAGTTTGTCTCACTGGGCACTAGCAGGTTAAAAGACAGAGCGTAGTGACTGATGAGGTCATTCCTCACATAGTAAAGCTCTGCATCAAGACCTAGAAAAAAATGGAAAAATAGTTAACCATCCAAATGTCTTCACAGTAAGTGCCTTCAGTGTCACAAATTCTTGTAGAGGGCAGAGAGAATGCACTGATGCACAGTGTGCGCTGCAGTCAGCTGGCATGTGAGTTGCCTTGTGAAGTAGGATGCTACAGCTTCACAGTCCACAGAGAAACTGGCACTCAAAATCTGGCTCTCCCCCTGAGCCAGCCATGTCAGGACCACCTGTAGCCGCTCTGCCTTCTGGATTCAGTGCCTCTCCGAAGAGCACCAAAGGAGAACATCACTCCTCGAATGCTGGCCCACGCTTAGATTCAAAAAGGAGGGAGACTACCTGCACGGAAGTTACAGAAGGCTGGGAAGCTATGTGAGGGTCTGTGCTCTTAACTGCGAAGCCATCTCTCCAGGCCCTGAAGAAAACTTTTAAGCACTACCTTCAGTGGGAAAATCAACCTACTGTGAAAAAGATATAATAACCAAAAAAAAAAAAAAAAGGGGAAAGAAAACAACAGTAATAACAAAGCTAATGACTGATGCTACCAAGTCAGTGACCTTGAGCCCTGGGCACTGTAGACAAAAGGGAGAAGGAAGGATTATCAGCAAGTGTTAGAGACAGGCAAAGAGCCCAAGCACTGAAAAAGGAGTGCCCCAGTAACTTCCTTTTAACATATTTACTGTTAAAGGTTGGTCCCAATGTCCCTAGTGTTCAGACAGGACAAACTGAAACTTAAATGGCACATTTACTGAGCACGCACTGGTCTGTATCTGAGGGGTGGCATGAAGAAGGTCCCCTGGATACCTCAGACCCTCGGTACACAGAGAGAGACCAACAGCTCTGCCACAGACAGCTTAGTTGTCAAAGCTCCTTCCTCACTTCTGACCCAGATCTGATAATACATTTAAGTCAAAAGACGAGACCTGAGAAGTACTGCTTTACACATCCTGCGAGGGGTGCCAGATACAACAAGGGAGAACTGGAAGTCTGTGCAGAGGCTCTGCCTGCGGAAGACTGAAAATGCTAAGGAACTTAAGGTGGGGGCTGGTGGAGAAAGATGTAGAGGAGACAGGAAGATGGAGAGATTGAATGGAAAGGGAAAATGAATTCAAAGAAAACATCAATAATCACAATAATACAGCTTAAATTAATTTAAGGGGCTGGAAGATGGCTTGTCAGTTAAGAGTACCGATTTCTCTGTCAAGGACTTGAGTTTGATTCCCAACACCCACATGGTACTTCACAACAATCCATTACAGTCTCAGAGATTAAATGCCCTCTCTGGCCTCTGTGGGCACTGCACACATGAGGTACACAGACTCGCATGCAGGCAAAACACCTATACACATAAAAATAATAGATAAAACCTTTCACAAAAATTCTCTGAAGACTGAGATATGCTAGTCTAGAGAGACTGATAAAGACAGGGATAAAACAAAGTTCAGAAATATGTCAAATAACAAAAAGAAAAAGACACATGAGGCAGAATGATAATACGCAATTTTAGCTCAAGGTGAAACGACTCATTAAGTAATAAAACTTAAACTGAGATCCTCTATATACAAAAGATACAGCACTGTAACAAGACAAGCTTCATATACAGAAAGCAAAAGCCAAGAGCCACAGCCACAGCCTAACAGCCCCTCATACCCAAAGGGTAGACTCATGGACAATCATAAACCATGAAAAGCATGAAGCTGGGGAAGCATAGCATAACCAAGTAACCTCTAAAAAGTCAGTAGTTCACATATAAAGGCAGGTGTGGTGACTCACACCAGTAATTCCAGCACAGGGGAAATGCTGCAAGGTCAGGCATTCAAAATCATCCCCAGCTATCTAACAAGTTTGAGGCCAACCTAGACAGCATGAGACCCTGTTTCAAAACAAAACACTGATGAAATATCAGTTTGAAAATCTATACTGATAAAAGCATACAACAAGGGGGCTGGAGAGATAGCTCAGTGGTTAAGAGCACTGACTGCTCTTCCAGAGGTCCTGAGTTCAAATCCCAGCAACCACATGGTAGCTCACAACCATCTGTAATGAGATCTGACACCCTCTTCTGGTGTGTCTGAAGACAGCTACAGTGTACTTACATATAACAATAAATAAATCTTAAAAAAATATACTAAAAAAACCAGACAACAAATAATAAACAAACAGATACTTTCTCTGTCTGATAAAGAGCATTTGCAAAGCTATACGGCTAGCATGCTCAATGGTGAAATTCTACATTATTTCTAAAATCATTAACAAAGTAAGGATGTCCCTACTCCTACTCAACCCCACACTTATAACGGTAAGACATTATAGCCATAGAACATCGTGAAACTATTAAACATTCTAAAAATCAAGTAGTGGAAAGGCTGTGTTAGGCAAGTGCTTTTAGGAGAAAACTTATGGGGACAGAGCAGCTGCCCCTTTAAATGTTAGTTAGCCTTCTTCTAAGACACTGTATATTTTAGAGAGAGCTGTGCAGAGAAACCACAAGGAATAGGCCTGAGGAGGCCCAGGCCTCTTCTCAAGACCTACGTAAACTTTGCTCTCAACCACATTCTGAGTAGGAGGAAGAGTGGTGTGCTTCATAGTAAGATACACACGGGGCCATGAAAATGTGAAGAGGTGCTAAAACACACCATTAACCTTCAGAAAAACAAAGGTTAGAAGTACAATGAAAACCACTAGCACCCAAGAGAATAACTACAACTGATGCTGGCAAATCAGCTCAGAATGTCCCTGCCAGAGTAAAAACCGCCCAACTGCTTGAAAAGCTAACAGTTGCTTATAAATTAAACACACACCTACTCTATGGCCAGCAATTCCACTTGAGGTAATTCTGCAAAGGAAATGAAAACACTATCCACAAAACCCTTGTGCAGATGTTCGCAGACCTTTTACTAGTAATAAGCAGAAGTGGAGACAATGCAAATGCTCCTGAGCAGACACTGAACTGGATACCAACTGTTTACATTCAACAATGGAATACTACTCTACAATCAAATCCACACTCTGTTGCAAGGATGGACTTCTCAGAGAGAAAGAAACTTGACACATGAGAGTATCAAACTATTTGACTTTATTTAGATAAAACTTCTAGAGCATACAGAACTAGTTTATTGGGATAAAACTCTGAACTGTGTCCATCTAGAAAGAAGGATGGGAGATGGGAACAGAGAACTTCTTGCGATGATGGCAATGTTCAATATCTTGATTTGAGTCTAGGTCATAAAGGCATAGATAAAGAATCTGTTTTCTTTTTAACTGGTGGCAGTAGTGTGTGTACACATATGAGTGCAAGTGCTTGCAGAATCCAGAAAAGGGTATTGGATTCCCCTGGAGCTAAAGTTATAGGCAGTTGTTAGCCTCCTGATGTGGGTGCTGAGAACTGAACTTGGGTCCTCTCCAAGGGCTGTATGTGTTCTTAACAACTGAGCTACCTCCCCAGCCTCGAGGTAGGCATGTGTACACAAGCCCTTTCAGCTCCACTTCAAGAATATTAAAGGTGAGCACATGCACAAGGGCTCTATCCCCAGAGGAGAACAGTCTGAGCTGTGCATGTATCCTGGCAGAGCAAGCTAAACTCCCCCTCTTAGGCCAGCCCCATGGCTCACAACCACAAGGCCTGCAATTTCCATCCTCTTATACTTTAATAGCTTTACTCTGCTCTCAGGGAGCCTCAGCCACAATAAGTGGTTTGACTAGGCGACCCACCTTACCTCATAAGGTACCAATTATGCTATTGTTAGTACTCTCTGGTCTGAAATAGTGTAAGTCTTGAATGGCCCGCCTTGAACCTTCTTTTCACCATAATCCTGTTATTTTTAGTGAATAAGCACTCTTGAAAGTTTTCTTAGGAGTGGATTTGATATTATAACAGAAACGCTTATGTTCTTTAAATATAACTCTGAATGCTGGGCAGGGAGTGGCAGCAATTTGTGACTCTAAACTCTAAAGTAGTATAAGTTCCTAGCAAGACAGCGGTGATTAATAGACAACAATCATGCCAGGCAGTGGTGGTGTATGCCTTTAATCCCAACACTCAGGAGGCAGAGAGGCAGGTGAGTCTCTGGGAGTTCATGGCCAGCCAGGTCTACAGAGGGAGTTTCAGAACAGCCAGGGCTACACAGTGAAACCTTTTCTCAAAAAAAAAAAAAAAAAAAACACAAAAATAAATAAATAAACGAACAAACAATAGTCACATCTGCAAGAAACAATGATTCTAAACATTTCTTTCTTTGTAGAAGAGCATCTAAAGGCAATACCCCAGGGATTACAGCCTTTGGATCCAAACAGACGCCATTCATCCCTGCAATGCACCAGATAACCTGCTAAGCTCTGAATCTGCTCCGTTGCCAGAAACTCATGCTCTAAATGCCCAGTCCTCAGCTGTGTCTCGATTTTGGAGATTGTGGAGGGAGCTTACAGGGAGCAGACCCTGCCTGTCAGAAGTAGGTCACTAAGAGCAGGCCTCTGAAGGTTGTGTCTGCACTGGCTGCAGCCTGTCTTTTCTGTTTCCTGTCTGTTGCCATGTGAACAAGCACACTCCTGCTGTCCTGACAGACTGGACCCTCTGCAATGGAACAAAACCAGTCTCCCCTTCCCCAGCTTGCTTCCATCAGGTTCTGTGGTCCCAGCAACACAAAAGTAACTCTGATGACAAAAGAAGGGGAGAGGGAGGGAGGGAGGGAGGGAGGGAGGGAGGGAGGGAGGGAGGGAGGGAAAGATTGAACTACAAACCCTGAAAAGGGCTAGAACACCGTGAGCAGGACTTCTACAAATATAGTGTGGTGAACCAGTTTTGTCCAGACTTTAACACTAAGTGAAAGCAGGCAAGATGTAAACTATATGCAGCAAATTTTAAAAACTGCCTGGCACCTCAAAGTGTTCAATAAATATCCAAGAAATTAAAGTCAGACATGGATATGAATATATGAATGTGCACATATATATGTTCCATTTTTTAAAAAGAAAGTGAACACCAGAATATATTAAGTTGTGGTGGTTTGAATAGGTTTGGCCCCCATAGACTCACGCATTTGAATGCCTGGCCCATGAGGAATGGCACGATTAGGAGGTGTGACTTTGCTGGAGAAGGTGTGGCCTTGTGTCACTGTGGGGGTGGGCTTTGAGATCAAATGTGCAAAGCTCTGCCCAATCCCCTTCTGCTACCTGTGGATCAAAATGTAGAACTCTGGTCTCCTTCTCCAGCACCATGTCTGCCTGATATTGCCATGCTCCCACCATGATTAAAATGAACTGAACCTCTGAAACTGTAAGCCAGCCCCAATTAAATGTTTTTCTTTATGAGTTGCCTGAGTCATGATGCCTCAGCAATAAAACCCTAACTAAGACAGAAGTGAATACTAGATTGATAATATGTGATTTTTATGTACCCTGTATTCTTTTCTTTCTCCTCAAGTTTTCTGTGAAGGGTGGGAATGGCGGTACATGCCTTCAACATGCATTTAGAAGGCAGAGGCAGGTTGAACCTACATAGTGAGTTCTAGGCCAGGCCATCCAAGACAATGTACTAAGACTTCATCTGATAACAACAACAACAACAAGTTTACATTTTCTATGAAGTATAAGTAGAAAAAAATTAAAGGTTTTCAAAACATTTAAATACGCATATAGCATTTTGAAAGTCACTAAAACCTCCCAAGTAAGGACTGGGAGGTATGGCCTTGTTGAAGGAGGTGTGTCACTGGCTTTAAGGTTAGAAAAGCCCATGGCACTCCAATTAGTTCTTGATGGGCCTTGTGGGTGTGGCTACTGCTCCAATGCCATGCTCACTTGCTGCCTTGCTCCCTGCCATGATGGTCATGGACACACTCTCTGAAACTTGCAAGCCCTCAATAATTAAATGCTTTTTTTCCAAGTTGCCTTGATCAAGTATCTCGTCATAACAACAGAAAAGCAACTAAGATACTTTCTATTAAAAATCCATTAAAGTTTATAAGAGCTAGGAAAAAAGGCTGTACATGCTCACTCACCCAATTTAATTAAAAATTGTATTTTTCAATTAAAAAATGACTGTAAAGACGTCATCTTTGGTATACTAAAGTTGACACTAATAATGACAAGTTATTAATAACTAAAAACCCTTCCTCCACCATCCCTTAAAATACCAAGATAAAGCAAAAAGCCAAATCCAGTAAAGTACTAAAATGAAACACCAAAGTTTAGGAAGAATCTCCACCTACAGTATTAACAGAGGATTGATGTGACAACACATGTCAGACTGGCCGTGTTCACTAGCTGTGGAGAATGGCTGTGTTCACTAGCTGTGGAGAATGGCCGTGTTCACTAGCTGTGGAGACTACCTGTGTTCACTAGCTATAGAGACTACCTGTGTTCACTAGCTGTGGAGACTGGCCTTGTTCACTAGCTGTGGAGAATGGCTATGTTCACTAGCTGTAGAGACTAGCTGTGTTTACCAGCTATAGAGACTACCTGTGTTCACTAGCTGTGGAGACTGGCCATGTTCACTAGCTGTGGAGAATGGCTGTGTTCACTAGCTGTGGAGAGTGGCCATGTTCACTAGCTGTGGAGAATGGCTGTGTTCACTAGCTGTGGAGACTGGCTGTGTTCACCAGCTATAGAGACTACCTGTGTTCACTAGCTGTGGAGAATGGACTTCCCTTTTTCACTAGCTGTGGAGAATGGCCAAGTTCACTAGCTGTGGAGAAAGGCC
Organism: Montemys delectorum; assembly: GCA_019843815.1. Classification (NCBI taxonomy): domain Eukaryota; kingdom Metazoa; phylum Chordata; class Mammalia; order Rodentia; family Muridae; genus Montemys; species Montemys delectorum. The sequence goes on from JADRCD010212803.1 coordinate 7,438, forward strand.
ATGTTCACTAGCTGTGGAGAATGGGTGAGTTCACTAGCTGTGGAGAATGGCCATGTTCACCAGCTGTGGAGAATGGCTGAGTTCACTAGCTGTGGAGAGTGGCCATGTTCACTAGCTGTGGAGAATGGCCATGTTCTCTAGGTGTGGAAACTGCTTGTGTTCACTAGCTGTGTTTACTAGCTGTGGAGAATGGCCGTGTTCACTAGCTGTGGAGAATGGACTTCCCTTGTTCACTAGCTGTGGAGACTTCCCTTGTTCACTTGCTGTGGAGACTGGCATGGAAAACTCTAGAATGCTGGAACAAAGCAAGAGTTTTCCAGGGAAGATAAGGCCAGCAAGCAAGTCCATTTCCAGACAAATTCTGATCCTATGCAAAGAAAGCATATTCTCAGAAGCCTCAGCAAACAGCCAATTACATAGTCATACCCCAGGAAGTAAGTCTAACTCACACCAAGAAAGAATAAGTGTTTTGTTTTTAACAGGGAACAAAGAATCCTTTATACCTAGGAGAAACTTACGATGATAAAATAACTGTCAATCTTTACTGATTAAATCAAAACACAAAAGTGTTTCAGGGGCTGGAGAGATGGCTCAGTGGTTAAGTCCACTGGCGGCTCTTACAGAGGATCCAGGTTTGATTCCCAGCACCCCCACAACTGTCTCTAACTACTGTTTAAGGTGATCTGATGCTCTCTTCTGGTCTTTATAGACACCACACTCACATGAAACATATACATGCAAACAATCATACACATCAATCAAAATAAATAAATCTCTTTATTTTATTCTATGTGTAGTTCTACATACAAAGAATGTCAATCAGGGTATGGAATTAGTATACAGAGAATAGAAGACACACACATCCATAATTAGTATAGTCATAAGTAAGGCACACATCAAGATGACAGATATATCATAGCAACTGTCTCCTCCAAAATCACCCACCCGACAGTTATAGAGAGCTATCAGCACCCAGGCTGGTCACACACTAGTAATGGGCATTAGAGTTCAAGGCATCTGTTACTTACTGAGGTTTTAGTTAGACTGGACTACATAAAACAGTGTTCTCAATCAAAAACAAAACGCTGGGCTAATAATATAGCCTTGTAGGTAAAGGGACTTGGTAGACAAGCATGGTCAGCTAATACCAATGCTCAGATCCCAAAATGGAAGAAGAAACCCCTAAAGGTTGTCCTCTGACCTCCACATGTGTACTACATCCCTCTCCATATATATATAAATAATATTTTTTTATTTTAAAAGTTATCAGTTGTAAGGAAATGCAAAACCAACATTTTTAAAGATTTATTTATTTATTATATGTAAGTATGCGTAAATAGCTGTCTTCAGACCCACCAGAAGAGGGTATCAGATCTCATTATGGGTGGTTGTGAGCCACCATGTGGTTGCTGGGATTTGAACTCAGGACCTTCGGAAGAACAGTCAGTGCTCTTAACTGCTGAGCCATCTCTCCAGCCCCAAAACCAACTTTTTAAGGCAGAAAATGTTCAGGCCAAAATTTGATCAGCAGTAGGTGAGAAGAAGGCATAGAGACAGGAAACACGTGTAGGTTATGAAGTATAATCTGTCTGCTTTCTTCACCTTTTATAAGAAAACAAGAATGCAAAAACTAGCTAGGAAGATTGTTTACCAAAAATTGATAATAAATGTTTAATATTTTTCTTCTTTATGATAAGAACATATATTTTTCCAAATGGTCAATAAAGTCTACGTTTTGCATTGACATCCATGAAATAAAATTAAGGAAATAAAAAAATTAACAATTTTATCTTTTTTTTAACAGATATTAAATTTACAAGGAGTATCATATTTTATATTTCTGGATTTAATCTCCTTTCTCTTTCACTCGAAATGAAAAGCCGACAAGTGAAGACAGTAAAGCTGGCCCCTCCAACTATCACCAATTATCAATGCTTCAGCTGTAACCACTGGGGTCACAAGCACACTGAGCTCAGGGGCAGGGGCTGGCAGAGGTTATGATAGTGGGGGACACTGAGTAGTGGTACTGAGGAAAAGAGCACATTCCACCACGCATCAGTGAGCCAGTCTCCTAGCAAGTCAAAGCAGAGGAGTGTTAGAAAATCAGCAACGAGGAAAGGGAGTGGGAGGAAGGCTCAGAGGATGAATCTAAGGTTAGTTACTCCAGCAGGAGCCTTTAGAAAAGTCTCCTGGAAACTGAGACCATCATGGTCCAAAGAGAAACAGCTAAAAATAAATCAGAACAGGTTCTGATATTTGGGGGGTAGAAGAACGTAAAGAAAGAAATATTGATTTAGAGAATAAAGTCTTTGGGAATCACTTTTTGGGGTCTTTTGATCTCAATACTAGTGGGCATAGGGTCATATACAGTAAAGCTCATACAACAAAAGAGAGGAGGGTTCTGAGTCACCATCCTGGGGCAAAGCAATAGATGGAAAGATAGAATACATAAGAGCCAGTTCCTCAAAGAACATTTCCAAAAGAAACCAATTCCGGGGCTGGCGAGATGGCTCAGCGGGTAAGAGAACTGACTGCTCTTCCGAAGGTCCTGAGTTTGGATCCCAGCAACCACATGGTGGCTCACAACCACCCGTAATGAGATCGGATGCCCTCTTCTGGTGCGTCTGAAGACAGCTACAGTGAATTACGCTGGAGCGAGCAAGCCTGAGCTCAACAGCAGCCACACACATGATGGCTAATGGCCATCTGCATAACTACAGTGTACTCATGCACATAAAATAAATCTTTAAAAAAAAAAAGGAAAAAAAGGAAACCAATTCCATTCATAGCTGCATCCCAAAGGGTAAAATACTTAGGAAGCAATATAGTCAAAGAAATGAAAGACTAAGTTAAAAGACACAAGGTACTGAAACAACTAAACAAACAGAAAAACATCACATGTTTACGGATGGGAAGACAGCGGGGTTAGTCAAATGGCATATAACTCAAACGCACATTGTCAGTGCAATTTCTACCAAAATTCCACCCACCTTTTATGCTGAAACAGAAAAGTAGATTCTCAAATGGATATGGAATTGCAAAGTTGCTCCAAATAGCCAAAACAATCTTTTAAAAGCACATAAAAGAAGATTCGCATTTCACAGTTTCAAAACTCACTACAAAGCTACATAAATCAAGACAGTGCAAAAGCGGCATACATACCTCGGCGGTAACCAACACTCTCATCCGGTCCTGGAAACCTAGCCAACTACCCACAGCTAGTGAAGCCACACGGATCCTGGAAGAGAAACTATGACTCCCACTTTACTAAATCAGCATAATCCCCAACCACATTCTAAATATTTTTCCCACACTCACAGTAAGTCCTCACCCCTCTTCAAGGGAACCTCTCTGTTTTACAATGACAAAAGACCATTATAGAAAACCACAACCAGGCAAAATACAGAAGTATGGAGCCCAGTCCCAACAGATACATCCACAACATGTATCTACGCCTGTAACTATGCCTCGGGGATCCCTGCGGAAGAGGAGAAAAGATTCTAAGAATCAGAGGAAGAGGAAGTTTGCTGGGAGAATGTCATAAGCAACAGCCATAAGGTCTCACCAATATGACTACGTAAACAACATGAGCTGAACAAGAACAACAGCAGACATCTAATGTGGACGAGGGCAAACTAACAGAACAAAATTGGAGCCAGAAATAAAACTATAAAATTCTGAAGAGTTGCCAGGAGTGTGGGCAGTGGTGGCTAGCATACAACTTTAATCCCAGAACTCCAGAGGCAAAGGCAGGCAGATCTCTGTGAGTTTAAGCCCAGTTCTGGTCTACAGAGTGAGTTCCAGGATAGCCAAGACTGCACATAGAAACCTTGTCTTGAAACCGCCTCCCACCCCCAAACAAAAATTAAAGACTCAAGTTTTAATAAGAGTAGTAAAACCATCTGCCAGAGAAAGGCTATTCCTTCAACAAACGATGGCAGGGCAATGGATATTCTCTAGCAAGAATGGAACTGGGTCCCTACCTCACACCACAAAGATCAGTTTAAAATAGATGACCCAAACGTAAGACTTAAAACCATAAAACTCTTGGAAAAATATTAAAGATATATCTTCATAACCTTGGTAGCAAGTTCTTACAATAGGATAGCAAGAGCACAAGCAATGGATGAAAAGGGAAGACAAACCAGCCAGGCGGTGGTGGCACTCGCCCTTAGTCCCAGTTCTAGGGAGGCAGAGGCAGGTGGATCTCTGAGTTCAAGGCCAGCCTGGTCTACAGCACCAGCTCCAGGACAGCCAGGGCTACACGGAGAAACCCTGTTTCAAACAAAACAAAACAAAGAAGGAAGAAAGAAAGAGTGGATAAGCCAAAATTTATTAAATTTTTTTTAATTCTATGCAAAAAAAACCAGAAACAAACAAACAAACAAAACCAACTCACTATTACAAAGACAATAAAATACACAGACTGGAGGACGGCACCTGCAAATCATACCTGGCAAGCACGAGAATTCTGGATATATGAACAATTCTTACAACTCAGCGAACACCATCAGTCCAATCTAAAAATGGGCTGGGCGGTGGTGGCGCATGCCTTTAATCCCAGCACTTGGGAGGCAGAGGCAGGCGGATTTCTGAGTTCAAGGCCAGCCTGGTCTACAGAGTGAGTTCCAGGACAGCCAGGACTACACAGAAAAACACTGTCTCGGAAGAAAAAAAAAAAAAAAAAAAAAATCTAAAAATGGACAATGGTCTTGAACACCCATTTCTCCAAAGAAAACAGACATAAAAACAACTACATGAAAAGATGTTCCACATCCTTCAATACCAGGAAAACAGTCAAAACAAAAATGAGGTACTTCACACTGCCTAGAATAAGCACAACCAAAAAAGCAGAAAGGAGCAAGAGCTGGCAAAGTGCAGAGAAACAGGCCCCCTGCAGTCTTGTAGGAATACGAAACAGTCAGCCACTGAAAATACCCCCAGCAGTGCCTTAAAAGTTAAAACAGTGTTACCAGATGATCCTCGACTCTATTCTAAGTCATCTAACTTGAACACGTATCTAATTGGGTACTTGCATATTCTCAGCACCATTATTCATAACAGCCAAAATATGTAAGTAACTCAAAGGTCCCTGAACAGATAAAAAGTAAACTGTGGTATAAAAACAGAATGAAAAGATGTATGAGAATCTCCACAACATTATGCTACATCAAAGTAGTCAGAAAAAACATCACATAGTGTGTGGATGCATTTATGTAAAGATACAGAACAGGGTCAGTGTGATGTTCAGCAGGTAAAGGTGCCTGCCACCAAAGATGACCCCAGAAACCAAACAGTGGAGAAAACCAATTCCTGCAAGTTATCCTCAACCCTTTTGTTTGCACACACACACTAGACAGATAGGTAATAGGTAAGTAGGTAGGTATGTAGGTAAGTGGATGAGTGACATTGATGGGTGATTGACTGATTGGTAGATAGATAGATAGATAGACTGATTGACTGATAGAGATAACAGATATAGATCGATGATATAGATAGAAGATATAGATAGATTATATAGATAGAAGATATAGATGGATGATAGATTTAGATAGATCATAGACTGATAGATGGATAGATGATAAGATAGACAGACAGACGGCTTAACTGATTTTGAAAGAAGCAACTCTATGGAGATTCAAGAGCTGAAACTCTATCATATAAAGGAGAGCCAAGACAGGAGGGAAAAAAAACAGGGAAAAGAGAACAGAGAACAGGCAGAAATCAGAAGGGGCTCTGTGGAGGTAGAGAAGGCAAAGGCCACAGGCCATGGACTGACTAGGTAGCATTTTGTCATCAGAACCCACAGAATATTGCCATTCTGACTTAGGGTAAGCCCTTCAACTGCTCAGCTTCATCGACTTGACTTAAGTTTCTTGCTGCCAATTCCAGCAAAGTAGGGATGCTTCTCTCCCCTAAGGAAGGATAATATTTGTTCATAATTTGATTCTAAACAACCCAGATTTGATGCTACAAAATTTGTTACTCTTGCAAAATTCTCATGACCCTATCAAGAAAAATGTTTTTCACTATACAATTTTAAGTCCCAAATTAATAATCCCCTAACTAAAATTTTTCCAAATGATTTTGAAAGTTAACTACGGATTCCAAGGTTGTCATCCTGTTGGTAAGTTGCAAGTCACTGAAGAACTTCCCTTTTTAAAGAGTGCACTTGACAGGACACATTTCTGAGAGCTCCTCACAGGACAGGCAGGCTCCTCTACCTAGTATAGCATTGTAGCATTCAGTGGCAGATGCATTAATAGCTGGCTGTTGATAAAAACCAACTCCATCAAAGACAGGTTTTACGAAAGTTATTTTAAAACCTGTCAGGCATCAGTTAAAGTAAGAAAGCAGAGGTAACACTATAGAGACTGGACTAAAGCAGCTCTCACAGTGCAGACCTCTCCTCCTAAGAGGAGACTAAGTAGCTGAGGCCTTTGGCACTCAGTTCCTGGGCCATCTCCCATAAGTCACTTTCTCAACTATAAGACAAAAGAAGTAGACCAGATGATGCTAATCCCCTCCTCCACTAAGAATTCTATAATTTTATGACATCGGCAATAGTTTCCAAATGTTGACCAAGACATAAGTATTCTATGATACATCCATGACTCCCACATATCAATCAAAACTTTAAAAAAATTTCAAGTCAAGACAATCTTTTAGGTCTAATCAGAAAAAAGTAATCAATGTATTTTAAACCACCAAATACACTCACTGATACAAAATGAAAATAAAAAGCTCTTACTTGTAATGTTTCTAATTTATGTAAAATAATAAACTGAAAATAAGTTTGTTCATCAAAATCTAGTAAATCCAGTTATGCCCAGTGCACACCCAATTTATTGAGAAGGAACATTTAACTACACACAGCAGAGATTGCTGGGACTGGAGAGGTGGCTGCTTTGGCAGAGCTGCTGTGTTCAATTCCCAGCAGACACATGCACTGCTGCCCTCAGCAGAGAACTGCTGACATTTGATGGCAGGAGAGGAGCACCTTTGTTCACCACTAAAAAGGTCTCTTCAAGCCTTGGGGATCCTCAAGGAGGGATACTGGGAACTGAGCGCTCTCATGTACTACCCCACCACAGTGAGCACTCTAGTGTACCACCTCACCACAGTAAGTGCTCTCACGGACTACCCCACCACAGTGAGTGCTCTCATGTACCACCCCACCACAGTGAGT
>JADRCD010212804.1:1392-16480 GCA_019843815.1 Montemys delectorum
GGAGGAGGAGGAGGAAGAGGAGGAAGAAGAAGAAAGAGGGGCTGGAGAGATGGTCAAGTGGTTAAGAGCACTGATTGCTCTGCCAGAGGTCCTGAGTTCAAATCCCAGCAACCACATGGTGGCTCACAACCATCCATTATGAGATCTGATGCCCTCTTCTGGTGTGTCTGAAGACAGCTACAGTGTACTTATAATAAATAAATAAATAAATAAATAAATAAATAAATCTTGAAGAAGGAGGAGGAGACGGAGACCGAGACGATGACATAACAACGACGACGATGATCACCAGGGGCTTGGTACCTCAGAATGGACTCTTGGCACAAAACTCTGTATTTCCCCTTTTCATCTCCTAGTAAAGCTCCCCCTTTGCTCCTAATACAGAAGGGGACACTGAGTCTTACCATCATGCACAGCTAGAGCCCAGAACTTCTTGACAAGAAGTCAAGATCTTGAATATCTCTCAAAGCCCAGATGTTAAAGTTTTCCAGTGTAGTAACACTGAGAGGACGAGGTAGTGGACCTCTAAGCTAGGCCTAGTGGAAGGTGATTAGGTCACTGGCCCCTGAAGGGGACTGTCGGATTCTGGACCTTTCTTTGTTTTCACCTTTGCTTCCTGCCCATGAGGCGACGCTCTCATGGCCACACGCTCCCACCATGATATGTTACTTCATCACAGGCCCAAAGCAACAGGGTCTGTTAGCCAATTGATCATGAAGTGAAACCTCCAATACTGTGAGGCAGAATAAACTCTTGTTGTAAAGTGCATACCTTGTACATTTTGTTACAGTGACCAAACAAAAAAACTTGAGTAACACACCAACCCCACATTACTTTGGGAGAGGGAGTTAAGACAGAGTTGCATTAAAGCACAGGCTTTGAATCCGGATTGAATCACTTATGAACCAGGTGATGCAGGCACACATTAGCATGGAGCCAACAAGCCATCAAAAATGTGAACTCTGGGGCTGGTGATGGTGAAATGGCTCACAGGGCAAACACGTTTGTCTCCAACCCTGATGAGTTAGTTCCACCCCTGAGATCCACATGGTGGAAAGACAGAACCAACTTTGAAAAGTTGACATTTGACCCCGACACTTGGGCTGTAGTATGTACATGCCCCTCCCCCAATAAATAATAAAAATGTGAACTTCTGGTCCATATTCTTATAGCTGAATCTTTGCATCTACATTTTATATGTATAAGATGCTAGCCAAACACTCAACCAGCTGTCATAGCTAATCGGTGTGTCAGTTTCCTTAATTATGAACTGAAAAACTGTAACATTCCTACATCTCAATATGATTATAAGGATTAGATGGAAGAACTTGGCATTTTCTAAAGTCTCTGTAAATTAAATGGGTTTATAACAATATTTCTGTCATTACTTATTACCCTTTCATTATTGTTGTTGTTGGAAACAAGCTCATGGCAATATCCAGCTTAGTTCCAGACTGGACCGTAAGGATGAATGACAAAGGCCAATACGCACGACTTATCTCTGAGATGCCCAAAAGGTTCCTTTCTTCACCTTTCTTGTGACTACTTGTCACTTCACAGGGTGAGGACAGGAAGCCCTGAGCAGTCAGGGCTCTGGTGATGACAGTGAGCCACCCCATCCAGACCCGATGCTAATCCATACCAATAGAACAATTGCCATCTTTCCTTACAGAGAAGCCTCAGGAGTGAATGACAGCACCAATGTACACATACTCTACCTGTCGGCCTGGGCCACGGGAGTGTGGGTGTGGGTGTGCTACTCAGGGAAAAAAGATGCTCTCCTACTAGCAGGATACAAGTGAGGACCCTGACTGCTCTCCAGCTAGGCCAGACTCGCATGAGTCATTCCAAAGACTGAAGCGCTGAGGAAACACATCAGCGATGGAGTGCTTCGCTAGCAGATGTGAGCCCTAGGTTTAACCCCTAGTATCAAACAAAACAGAACAGCAAAACCTGTCCCCAAAATGTGACGGGGTGTCTGTCCTTTCTCTTCCTCCCCTGTGTTTAAATCTCAGCCAACCCAAGTAGAATCTCCACTTATGCCTCAGCACAGAAAGGCAATTCCACCGGGCGGTGGTGGCGCACGCCTTTAATCCCAGCGCTTGGGAGGCAGAGGCAGGCGGATTTCTGAGTTCGAGGCCTACAGAGTGAGTTCCAGGACAGCCAGGGCTACATGGAGAAACCTTGTCTAGAAAAAAAAAAGAAAAAAGAAAAAGAAAGAAAGAAAGGCAATTCCATCACTGAGACCTACCACTAATGGCCATAGTTAGGACCTCTTTCCCCCAAAGCACCAAATAGGCCTAATCCTTCTCTAGGGTCCTCAGACCAGACAAACACAGGGGTCTCCCATAAGCGAGGTCAGCCCTTAGGCAGCCTGGCTGAGCTTCTTTGTCTGGGTTTTTGGCTTCCCCACCAAAGGCTAGGCTACTATGTCCAATAGATGATGGAATGAGTGAGAAACATAGAGCTGACTCTGAGCACCCCATGCTAGCTCACTCAGGAGTCCCTTCCTTGGTCATAATGCTTCTCTATAGCTGCACTGGCCTGAGCACTCAGTATTTTTGGTTTGTTTGGTTTGGTTTTTTTTTGTTGTTGTTTTGTTTTGTTTTTTTTTTGTTTTTTTGCCAGCACGGATGTGGTGGGTATCAGCAAAGCGCCGGCAGGATTTTCCCTCCCATTGTCTTACCTCCCATTGGGTCTCTTCCAGAGCAGGGGCGAAGTTGGTTTTCTCCCGCTCGTAGGACCTCAGCTTGGTCTCTAGCAGGTCCTGCTCCTTCATTAGGTTCTCTAGCTCCTGCCTTAGCTGCCGTTTCTCCTGCTGCAACTGCAACACCTGCAGCTGGAGCACCTGCTGCGTGCGCTGGCTCTTCTGCGAGGCTGGCTTCAGCTTGCTCTTAGGTTCCAGGCACTCCAGTTCGTCTCTAGTCCGCCGCGGCCGCTCCTCGTAGGTCTGGCCGGAGGCAAACTCCTTCTCGTCGAAACTGCGCTGCAGCTTCTGAAGCGCAGTCTCCCTCTGCCGCAGCTTCTGCTCCAGCTCCTGGATGGTGCACTCATCCGTGGAGAGTGGGGAACGCACACACGAGGAGCCCTTATCTACCTTGCCGGGGTGAGCCAGCTTGCTGCCCCCGTCAGAGAAGGACAGGGCCTTCAGGCTCATCATATTACTGTCCTGAAGGATGATGCCTTGCGTGATGTTGTGAGCTGAACCCCCAAAACGGCTGGTAGGCCCCACGGGGGTGACCAGAGGATCCAGCTGGTAGCTGCTGGTGGTGCTATGCGTGGGCAGGCTAGACATGGAGTTCCGGCCTGAGTCAGACAGTGCCCCGGAGCACAGGCCTGGCTTCAGTTCCTGTTCCTTGGGCTTATCTGGAGGCATGGGATGCAGCTGGTGGCTGGTGCTCTCAGGTGAAGAGTGGAGGATGGCTCCTGACCGTGGCAGCACAGGCTTGAAGGCGGTGGGCCTCACTGCCCCCTTGTCTGAACTCTGAGGAAGCAAAGGACCACACAGACCTGAGCGTCTCTTCCACAGTCACCTTCCCTTTTCTCCCTGTGGGTGCCCGCGGGCGACCCTCATGAGCCTACCTGAGCTTGGAACCCAAGTGAGACCCTTCTTGGCTGATAGCAAACCGTGTCCGTTGCTCTGGACTGGCTGAGTACAGAACGCCTCTCTGGTGTGTACGTGTGAGTATGGGTGTCTATACATGTGCGTATATACACACACGCCACAGAAAACACATGGAGATGAGAACGACCTACAGGAGTCCTCTCCTTCCACCATGTGGAAGTCAGGTTGTCCGGCTTTCGGGCCCTCAGTTGCCGAGCTATTTTGCCTACCTCAGTCCACCATTCTTAAGAAACCCTCTGAGGGAGCTGGAGGCAGTGGTGAAGAGCATTAGCTGCTCTCCAAAGGGCCTAAATGCCACTCGTGGTGGCATACGACCATTTTGTAAATCCAGTTCCAGGGACACCCTCCCCCCCCCACACACACACAAGCAGGCAAAAACTCATGCTCATAAAATAAAAATAAACAAATCTTTTTAAGAAGGAGGAGGAGGAGGAGATGACGATGGCAATGACAAGCCTCTTAAGGCTGGACATGATGGCACATCCCCTTACAGTCATATAACTTGAGAACCAGAAGCAGGCAGATTTCTGTGAGTTCCAGGCCTTGGTCTATATCATGAGTTCCAGGCAGCCAGGGCTATGTAGTGGGATCCTGTCTCAAATACACACACACACACACACACACACACACACACACCACCTCTGTATCTAAGAAAGCCTTCAGCGATGACCTCGGCACTATGCTAGCACCAATCACTGCCACCTGGTCCCAGCCTTCTAGAGAGCTTAGATGGGGACTAAGGGATGGTGCAGCAAGGACAGCAGATTGTATAAGCCCTTCACTCTCTTGCGCTCCACCTCTTCCACTGAGCCTAGCACAAGGCCGTAAACCACTAGCTGCTTCTAGTTCAGGTCATTTGGAATAGCGATCCTGAAACTCAACCGTTTCCCTCACTGGACAACTCTGCCTTTCACAGGGCCTTTGTTTAGAAGGCTTTGCACAGACACAGGCATCTTTCTCATTCTAGGTTGAGCATTCCTGGTCCTATAAAAATCTCAGATCTGACGTGCTCCAGAATCTGCAAGTGTTTGAGTCCAGGCAAGATGCTGAGAGTGGAAAAATCCACATACTAGGAGATTTTGTTTTGTGTATAAATTATTTAAAACGTTGCATAATCACTGTCTGTGTCTGTGAGTCAGACATACACAAAGCATGAATGATTGTTGTTATTAGAGATCTCATTAGGTCTGTGCAAATATTTCAAACTCTGAAAGACAGCAACCCTGGGCACGCTGGCATTCCCGTTCCCAAGCATTTCGGGTAAGTGGTGTCTGACCTGTGCTTTAAAGCCATTGCCTCTGCCGCAGAGTGAGCATGGAGACTGAATGGGTGGATTGTTTCCAATGTGCAGTAGTGGCAAGGCTGAAGAGGCCTGAACTGTTGGAGGAGCTCGATTTCTGCGTACCGGGAGCTCTTTGTGGGCATCCTTCCTCATTTCCTAAGAACAAAATCCCTTCTCTAGCCAAGGGGACTAGAAACCACAGGTAAAGGCACAAGTGAGAATACTTACTTCCATGAGGCCCTAGAGAGCACCCTCATCTTCCTCTCCAGTCTCCCAGGTGGTAAGAGAGCCTCTCTTCTTCCCTGGCCTGTGTGTGAACTTGCTGCCATTTGGCCTACCGGAACCATGCAGGTTCTGTCCCAGTAGAGCTCAGAAAGGCTTGAACTTCCCCTCTGCCCTTTGCTGCAGGGCGTAGGGATAGACTTTTGATTTCGGCAGTGAGGCCAAATACTTCTGCTCTTACCAGTGCTGATAGGGCCTTGTGGGCATCAGGGTACTCATCCCTGGCACCTCTCATCCCTGTGGTAACTCCCCTCCCCTTTTCTACCCAAACACCTTTGTCGAAGAACCTCACTTACCATTTCCAGTTGATTGGAGAAGGGCATGAGCTTGGGTGGGGTGGCTGGATCAAAATCTACTCCGGTCTGGCCCCCCACGTCCCCACTGGACAGGGCCGTGTAGTCTGGGCGGTGGGAGCCTCGGGCCTTCTGGCTGACTTTGATGTAGAAGAAGTCTTCGCTTTTTCCCATTTTGGAGCTGGCCTTGCCACGCCCCGAGTCCTGGGAGAAGCCAAACCTCAGCAGCCCATCTGAGTACCGGTTGAGCTTCTTGAGGTGGGAGGATTTGCGCAGCTTGTACTGTGAAGCACGGCAGTGCTTGCTGTGAAAACTGTGACCTGAGATAAGGCTGCTCACACTGCCCATGGTGACACGGAACCACGGGCCTGCAGGGTACAAGAGGGGCCTGGAGAGACTGTAGCAGCAAAACGTAGTCCTGGCTCAGCCAGGGGGCTGTGGTCAGAGCTCCTCAGAGGCTGGGAGAGCCATGGACCTGGGAAGAGACGCAGAGAGGTCACAGATCTAGGCACAGCACTGTCACTATGGTGATTTCAGGAGTGCTACGCCTATCATGAACCCTGGATGGGAACGAGGTGTACATCAGGGGCTAGCTCTGCCTCTTCTATGAGTCTGTTATCACTCTGATGATACCAGGAGGTGAGGGTGAGGCACTGTCCTATGTATTGGGTATACAGTGGAAACTGGGGTATTGCATATGATTGTGGGACTCATCCATAGTGTTGTCTGGATAGACAGTCCATACCCAATCTATAGGACCCATTTCAAGTACTAGGCTAAGAACTACGTCAAGGAGAAGTCAGGATGCTTATGTAGGGAGCTTGAGAAGGGAGGACACAGTTCTGTATGCCCAGGAAGTGCCAGAGTTTAGATGCACCCCTCAGTATTTACCTATTCAAAACTCGATCTCCAACGTCATATGGTTATGGTATTTGGGCATGTGATTTGAATTCACTAGGATTAGATGAAATCTTGATGCAGGCACCTAATGATGGCATTTGTAGCTCTGTAAGAGGAAGGAACTCCAGGTGTGATAGCACAGAGCTATAATCCCAGCACTCGGGGGATAGAGACAAGAGGATGCAGAGTTCAGGGCTAGGTGTGTGTGTCAAATTAAAGACTGAGTGCTTGAGCTAGAGTGTGTTCCTTGGGACCAGCTGGGACATCATCCTGGAGACAGGAGAGCCACTGGGTTGGCAGAGTCGGCTGGAGAAGCAGCAGCGGGCAGAAAGCCTGCAGGTTGGTGCCAGGGAGCAGGGAGCTTGGGCAACTGCATGGATTTTAGCTTGACTGAGTCAGAAAGGAGGAGTGTCAATGAGGTAAGCAAGAGGCGACCATCTCCTGGGCTGTGGAAGGCCGCTATGGCAGCTGGGCAAGCAGGCTGCCGAGGGTCTCAGCTGTTTGGGTGACTAATTCAGTTGGGCTGGGAGGATCTGGGAACTGTTTTAGATGTCCTTTGAAGCCTGGTCTGATAGGATTTGCTAATGGATTTGGTAAAGTGAGTGAGAGAAACTTAGGACACTGACCCTGAAGGGGCCCCAGAATGCCCAAGTGGATCATGGGAGCATCATGTGCACGGGTGAAAGAGGCTTTCGGCTAATCATCCTAGAATTCAGAATCTCGGAACCCATGTAAACAGAGGGCAGGCATGGTGACCCACCTGTAATTTTAAGAAGTCAAGAGGGTTCTGGGGGCTCCGAGAGACTGGAGGATGTAGCACAAGAGACTGAGCCGATGATGGACAGGACTATACCTTTTACCAAGGCTGCTTAATTATGTATATCCCTAGCCCTCTAGTCAAACCTCAAACCAGTTACTTCCAAGATAGACGTGGAAAAGGAGTGTCACCCACTCCTTATGCATTCCTCCTCTCAGCAGGTCCACACTAAATCAACCTCTTTTCTCTGATTGCTTCCACTAGTGCTTATCTCTTTAACTGGTATCCTGAGGATGGATGAGGAGAGAGCCCAGCTTACTGGGACTGCCAGAGTCCAGGCTTTTATTCCAAGTGAGCACAAGGACCTGGGTTCTATCCCTAGCATGCAATGTGTGTGCAACACACACACGAAAAAACAAAGAGAAAAAACAAATAAATAACTTCAAGAATTAGAAATGCTTTTAATGTTAACATTTTTATGGAGCAGTCAGAAGCAAGGATTTGTCACTCATTGAAAACAAGAAAGATCGCAAGATGAGCCACTGCAGGTGAGCTGAGCTGAAGAACCAAGATTTGTTTTAAGACTGTAAGTTTAGAAAACTCACTGGGCATCTGGGCTTGATGGAGTCGGCTGTGTAGACTGTGAGGGGGGAACTGGAGCTTCAGATTTACAGGCAAAGGATGCTACTCTGTAGAGATAGCTGATAAAGGAGTCTGAGGATGAGTCAGAGGGAGCAAGCTCAGGAGGCAGGAAGCTGAGAGACCGAGCAAGAAAATCAAGAAAATCAATAGCGAGGAAAGAAACGTATCCATCCAGAAGCTGATGGTCACTGCTTCAGGAAGTCTGCAAATGAGAACGGGTCAACAGATGTGGTCAGCACGTGCGGGTGCCTTTGACAAGAGCGGTAGGAAGAAAGGCTTGGTGGGAGAAAAGAGAAGGAGTAATTGTGGCCTTGAACTCTGAAAAGGGCATGCTCAGGGTGGTTTGGGATCCTTAGTTGTGCCACTGCTAGCCATAATTTGGGACGTAAATTATTTAATGACCTCCCTGCAGCTTTGCACCGTGCTTGCATGTGCATAAACACACACACACACACACACACACACACAAGTAGGCGAAATCACTCATTTCCAAAAGCTAGTGAGGCTGCTGAACAGGGGAGATGTATTTCTCAGTCAGAGGACATGAGGTTGAATCCAGGGGACGGTGGACCCAGCTCCCTCAGGCACGCAGCACAGAACAGACCTGTGTTCTTTCATCTGCTTGACATTAGGACACTGACCCTGAAGGGGCCCCAGAATGCCCAAGTGGATCATGGAAGCATCATGTGCACAGGTGAAAGAGGCTTCGAGCTAATCATCCTAGAATTCAGAGTCTCGGAACCCGTGTAAAGAGAGGGCGGGCATGGTGACCCGCCTGTGACTTTAGTGCTCTTGATGAGCCTCAGAGCAACCTGACTAGACAACAAGCCCCAACGTTCAAGTAGAGAGCTTCGATCAAGAAGGATGCATGACGTCAACTTCTAGCCTCCTTACACACATGGATACGTGGGCACTTATATGTGAGTGTACCCATATACATGTGAACACACGAACATACATATACACAGAGCACATACACACATATACATGACAAAAACAACAACAACAACAAAACTCCAGAGGCTGTGAAGAGCCCCAGCTACATCTCCGGCCACCATGCCTCCTCTGCCTTGATAGGCCGTGACCCTCTCACGCTCCCTTTAGTAGCTCCTGTCAGGGTATTCTAGTGCAGCAACAAGGAGGGTAAGTGATACACATTCTGAACAAGCTTGCTCAGGGCTCTGCTCCGCCTGCTTTCTTCTCTCCCCTGGCTCTTGGATCAGAGGTGAGATGGCCAATGCTTTTCTCACATCACGTACACTGTATGTCTACAGTGCAAACCCTTCCACGCTTGCTACAGTTTTCACAGTAAGCCGTAAGGCTCCTCTCCAATCCTGGATCTTTTACTGACATCCACAGAAACAGCACCACTACCTCTCTCTGCACTGAGCCCCAGAGGCCGTGCCCGCTTCGTGCAGGTTCACAGACTGTTGGCTAGCCTTGCCTTCTTATGGCTCCCTGTAGGTCACACTTGTCTTTTGTTCTCAGCGCATCTCTTGGTACCTTAGAAAAGCACAGCCCCTCACCAGCTTTCTATAACCCATCCACTTATCTTCCATACCTTACAATATTTTCTAACATTTGCTGTAGCCTGGAACACTCTTATTTTAAAATGTAGTCTATGGCACAGATCTCTGCCAGAATTTGAATTCAGTGGCAATCAAATACTTTGTATCTGTGACTCCCAGAACAGAACTGAGAGAGATTGATTAGTCGGCAGCTCAGAGAACTTGATCGGTCAGCTCGCCACTGAGCAATGAAGGGCTTAAACCTTAGGTCTACAAGTCACCACCTGACAGATAGACACAGACCACGCTACCACATGCTGTTGGGGATGTAGACTCAGAGATGTTTGGTTCCTGTCCCCGAGACCAAGGTGAATCCCTGGGGTTGAGAAGGAATCTAAAGGGGAAGTCGAGCACCAGAGCCTCCGGCCACACCTGCAATTCCTTTTTGTACAAATACCAAGACGGTCCCAGGCGCTCTGGGTGGCAGCCTGGGTGACTCACTATGCACAAGTTTTGTGCTAGATGCTCAGAATTGGAAGAAGACAAAAAAAAAAAAAAAAAAAAGGGAGTAAAGGGAATGGGTGGACAAAGGACGGCCGTTGGTTCCAAGGACAGCAGCCCTGCCCGTTACCCCCACACATTCTGCACACTACCCCCAGGTCTTAACACTCAGGGAGCTGCAGAGTTCAAGGTTACTCTAGGATTCACTTGAAAGCAAGCTTATTTCTCCCTAAGTGTCTAGACTTGTTCTACAGTCAACTCAAAGAGCATTCTGGCAAATGTGGTTGTAATTCATCCCCATCAGACTTGCCGCCTCTCGCCTCTTCAAGGTCAGGGCAGAGAGGCACGTTCCAAAGCCGTCAAAACAGGTCTTCACTGGCCAAGGAGAAAAGCAAGGGCCACAAAGATTGTAAAAGACTTTGGAGGGGGGAGAGAAGGGGGAAAAAGCCTCTCCACATGTGGTAGGGTAGCCTAGACCGTGCGAGCTCTTAGGAACTTCACTGATGAGTTCCTGTTAGCAGCAGAAGCCACCCTCCTCCAGCCCCAGCCTGCACGGAGTCTCACGACAGATGACCAAAGCCCTCACTTCTGACCTTAGGTGAGAACAGGGGTGAGATACCTTGGGAGACTGAGGCAAGAGAATAATTAGTTGGGACCAGCCTGGCCTACAAAGCAAAGCCCTGTCTTAGGGAAATAAAAGGAGTTGAGGGGTCACCAAGTATCTGGATGGGGAGGACCCTAGTTGTGATCAGCACACTATGTCTCAAGTTGGCTGGTCTGGGGCCTGGCAATCTGCTATGCTACCTTCATTCTTATGTTTCATTCTTATTTTAATACAATTTTTAAAAAAAGCAGCAACTCTTACAAAATTAACCCAAGGGAGTAGAAAGGCTAAGAAAGGACCCAACTGAGTTCCCAGAACCTACATTGTGGCTCCAAGCAACCTAAGGGATCCAATACCTTCTTCTAACCCCTAAGAGCACCAGGGTAGCACAAAGTACACACACACACACACACACACACACACACACACACACAGGCAAACTACTCTTTCATAGGAAACAAATCTTTCGTTGATTTATTTATTTATTTAGGTTTTTCGAGATAGGGCTTCTCTGGCTGTCCTGGAACTCACTCGGTAGTCCAGGCTGGCCTCGAACTCATATTCATCTTCCTCTGCCTCCTGAATGCTGGAATCAAAGGCATGTGCTGCCACCACCACCACCCAGCTCAGAAAATAAATATTAAAATTATAAAAAAAACCTCCTAACTCAAGTACTCCGTGAAGTACTGATAATTATTAAAATGCTGATATGTTTATATGTTTATATGTTTGCTATATTTTAGAGGTAAAATGCTGGTGAGATGGCTTAGCAGGTAAGAGCACTGACTGCTCTTCCAAAGGTCCTGAGTTCGGATCCCAGCAACCACACAGTGGCTCACAACCACTCATAATGAGATCTGACGCCCTCTTCTGGTGTGTCTGAAGACAGCTACAGTGAATTACATCGGAGTGAGCAGGGCTGGAGTGAGCAGGGCTGGAGCGAGCAGGGCTGGCAGAGGTCCCGAGTTCAATTCCCAGCAGCCACACACACGATGGCTCACAGCTACAGTGTACTCATACACATAAAATAAATAAAATAAAATAAATCTTTAAAAAAAAAAAAGAAGTAAAACAGGGCAGAGTTGAACTCCCGTCCCCCGTTTTCCCAACTCCTCACCCCAAGCTCTCTCCCCAAAGGAAGCCAGTTCCAGGAATTTCACAGGAACAAGTTTGTATCATAAAAGATTTTAACAAGTTCTGTATGAATGCTTATACAAATGTTATTACATTACTTACATAGGGCTAGCATCTCCTAGCTATTCACATTGCAATGTTCTCTGCTCATACCTAGCCACTGTGCTGCCAAACCTCTCCTATCTATCTATGACAACTTTGATACATGCATGAGAGTTCTTCTAAGATTTATTCTAATGAGGTCTTGAAAGCTGTCCAGGTTTTACAGGCCCCTGCCTTTAGTTGAATCCCTCCAGGGCAACTGGTACCCCAGCTACTTATTAGCCAAGAAGGAATGCAGGAAGATACACAAAGCCCCAAGGCAAGGCCAGGAGGGTCTGTCACTTTAAGGCTGGGCAGGGTCTGTAGCTGTGGTTATTCTTAAGAGATGCTATCCTTATGGAGGGGGTAGGAGGAGCCCTGAGTGTACTGGCTAGTTTTGTGTGCCAACTTGACCCAGGCTGGAGTTATCCCAGAGAAGGGAGCTTCAGTTGGGGAAGTGCCTCCATGAGACCCAACTGTGGGGCATTTTCTCAATTAGTGTTCAAGGGGGTAGGGCCCCTTGTGGGTGGTGCCATCCCTGGGCTGGAAGTCTTGGGTTCTATAAGAGAGCAGGCTGAGCAAGCCAGGGGAGGCAAGCCAGTAAGGAACATCCCTCCATGGCCCCTGCATCAGCTCCTGCTTCCTGACCCGCTTGAGTTCCAGTCCTGACTTCCTTTGGTGATCAACAGCCATGTGGAAGTAAGCTGAATAAACCCTTTCCTCCCCAACTTGCTTCTTGGTCATGATGTTTGTGCAGGAATAGAAACCCTGACTAAGACACTGAGCATGACGAAGCTTTACTAGAAACTCTGCAGCTCTGCAGAATCCATGAGAGGCAAACACCAAGTCCATGGAACCTTCTATAACATGGGTGCCAGAGGGACCTTTTACATCCTATGTCTGTGTTTCATGATATAGAGGCTCAAGTGTGAAGGGAGTATACCAGATCACACCTCAAATTCCAGGTTGGCAATTCAGTTTTTATATACTAATAGGACAAGACCACCTGGGTTTCATTTATAGAGTAGCTCTCTGTGGATGGTATATGGACTAGTGTGTGTGTGTGTGTGTGTGTGTGTATGTGTGTGTAAATGTAAAGTGTATGAGAACATTATATGAGCATGAAATGATGAGTATGCGTAAACGTGAACACATGTGTCTTTGCGAGAAAGTGTGTGGTTGTAAGCAACACTGTGCATGACTGTGTGATGAGTGCATGTGCAAACATGTGCTAGTGCAAGCCTGATTGCATGAGTGTGGAGGCAAGTGTGTTATGTATAAGGCTATATGAGTTTGAGAGTAAGAACATGAGTGTGTGAGCTTGAGTGTGTTTCATTATGAAAGTGTGTGTGTTTCATTATGAATGTGTGTGTGTGTGTATGTGGGAGGGGGTATCTGTGGGATTGTTCCTATGAGACCTTTCTCCAGGTATGGCTGGAAACTTTTGGGTAGGGTAAGAGCTCTGTCCCATACCTCCCAGGCCTCCAAGAGAAGGTTCTAGTCTTGACTCTTGGAACCACGTCCTTATTTTTTTTCCTATATTAGGCTCTCTTCTACTGAAGTCATTCATAAACACAGTCCCTTGAGACACATCATGGGCAAGTGCGGTGAAAAGCAAAGTCCACCTGAATCCACTAGAATCTACTGAATCCACTAGAATCTACTCTCAGCCATTTCCTCTACAAGGGAAGCTGAAATGCCTGCCTGGCTTGGCTCATTGCTCATCTTCCTGTTCTGAGCAGATGTCTAAATAAACTGATCACCCGGAAAAGAAGTGAATTTACCCTCTACCACCCCAAAGTAGTCCTGTTCAAAGTCTTTGGCCAAGACAAAGCAATACAAGCTGGGGAATCTGTTTTCAGGGTCTGAGAGAGATGCCAGGAATATAGATAGACTCTAGGAGGAGTTTAACCAGCAACACAGATTTAGCTGAAAGGCCAAGATGCTCAAAGCGAGGGCCCCGCTGGCCCGCGTACAGGGATGCTTTTACATGGTTTTGTGTAGGAGGTAAGTGTTCACTCTGCAATTGTCTGCACCTTCTCTCAGACACTGGCAGAACAGGCTGTCTGGCCAGGCCACTGTTTCTAACCCTGTGCTTTAACGCTTTCCTTTGTTTCAGAGTCTAGTGTAAAGGATGGCTGTTCTCTGTGAGGAGCCAGCCCCACAATGGATAGATGCTAGGCTGGTAGTTTTCTGCCTCACTTCACCTCTAGGCCCCTCATTTGACTTTCTGGACTTTGTCCACCGTTGTTCCTGGCTGGCAGGGCTATAGGTACGCAGGAAGAAATCATTCAGCTCTGTTCATCAGGCCCCACATCGCTACATACCTTGCCTGCTCTCAACAAAGGACCACAGGTAGATGGGCCCACTCCCATCTGGTATAAGAATCACTATCACTAAGAGTCTCTATTTCCTTGAGTGTCAGATGACCACAGCTGAGAGCGACTCCAGCCATCACCAGCACTGAAGAAAATGACATAGATACATGTTGACCAAAATTAAGGCAGAAAAAAGGCTGGCCGACTGTGATGGCTAGGACTGTGAACTCAATAGGCTTTCAGGAGAAAGCCCTGGGGGGATGTGTATGGTGTATGAGAGAGTTCTAGCCTGGCTGCTGTGGGTGTTGCAATGTCATGGGCTCCATATGAAGGGAGAGAAGGAGCGAGGCATGAGTGTTGTCCTTCCATTCTTCCAGTCTTGCAGATGAAGCGAGACAGCTGTGTCGTGGTCCTGATGCCACGGTTTTCCTCTCACACACATTCTCACCACACTTCCCCCTTCACACGCAGCCCAGGGAGAGCAGTTAGTGGTACCCCGTTCCCTCTTCACCATCTGGATCTGCAACTCAGCTGGCCCCCTATCCCATACGTAACTAGGGAGACTGTGGATTGCTTCATGGTGCCTCAATGAGTCCTCCAGAGTAAGCCCTCCCTCCCTCCCTCCCTGAGGCTGCTTTTGTCAAGGTACTTTGCCACAACAACGGGAAAGGAAACTAATACAGTGGCTGCCACCCAGAGGTGACGCTAGGAGGGAGTGTGGAGAGGTGCAAGAACTCCAAGTTCATGCGTCTTCGAGTTAGAATAGTGAGTCCTCGCACTGGGGAAATAGCTCAGTGGATACGGTATGTACTGTGCAAGGGTTCAGGACCAGAGTCTGGATCTCTAGAAGCCACATAAAAGCCAGCATGGAGTTAGGCCTCAGCAGCCTGATTAGACTAGCTAGCTCCAGGTCTACTGAGAGACCCTTTGTCAATAAATAAAGTAGACATCAATGGAGAAAGACGCCCAGCGTCAACCTTTGGCCTCTACAAGCATACCCACACACATACACAGGGACACACACACACACACTGACACATACACCAGGACACACACACACTCACACTCACACATACACCAGAACATGGACACACACACACTTACACACACACATACACCAGGACACACACACATACACTCACATACCCACACACACACACA
>JADRCD010212806.1:0-26961 GCA_019843815.1 Montemys delectorum
TGAACCCACCTTCAAGCAGCACAGAGTACCTGAGAAGGGGAAGAACTGAATGATTATCCACAAGAAGTGTAGCTGTGCCCTCACTAACTACCAGCACAAGGCGAGAAGACACACAAAGCCAGTGAGCAAGGAAGGAAGTCAGTCGGTCCTTTCATTCACAAAAGACAGGACCAACTGAGACAGGAAGCTGCACAAAAGCCCCCAGGCCAAGACACAGGCTGTGCGAGGCAGTATGAACAGGGGTCCATTCCTACAGACTGAGAACCAACTGGAAACCTAGGTTAAAAACCTCACTTCTAGTGACTAAACAGGTCTGTCCTGGGGAAAGAGAACAGGTGACTTGATGCTGGGAAATGAAAACAGCCTCCCTCCACTGGTCACTTGCTCCAGCCAAGGCAGAAAGAATGAGTCAGATCCAACAAGGACACTGAAGCTCTACTAAAAAAAAGAACTATTCTATTACTGTCTCCAAGCACTCTGCATCATCACAAGATATCATTGTCTAGCAGCACAGGGACCCTCAGCTATTTTCTGGCCCGGGTCTGCCTTCTTGGAAGGGCAGAATGAGGAAGATCCTATAAAGAAAGGGCCAAATGAGGCAGCACTGTTCTGTCTGAATGCTTCCCATGCACATCAATCTTCTTCATGGTGAGCTGCAGCAAGACTCAGTCCAGGAGCCCTTCTTTTCTCCTAGGGCGCTGAGGTAACCTAGGAAAGGGAGGCACACAGAGCCAGATGCCCTAGGACTGAGGAAAACACTGCACCATGCAGGCACAACCCAGACTCAGCAAAACTTAGGCTAGGAAGAAGCAGGGCCATGGCCACACTGACTGTTGATGCATCTGCAGTGTCCACAGGCTATCCTATGTGGGAGATCAGGCTCAGGCCTCTGCCTAACAGCACAGTTGGGAAGACAATTGTGAGGGAGTGATACAAGCCCCTTCTTTCACACTCCACTGCAAAGAGTGCTGCTCACACTTCCTTGCCTGAGATAAGCATCTGTTTCTACAAAGAACTAGAACCATTCTGCATGGACATGTGAGGTTTCCTGTGATCATCAGAAAATATCCGGCTGACCACCCTGACTGCCCATCCTGTAAGGAGCTGCTAACTAGGCTGAGTAATGGCAAGGAGAGGCAGAGCACATCAAGACCAGTAGAGTGAAGCCCGTGTCCTTTTTTCTGCATCACAGTGACACTGATATAGAGCGAGGCAGCTGCCTGTGGCTGGGAAAACAGAGAATATTACTTGTCCAGGTCCATAGCTCAGTCTCAACAATGAAAGCCGCTAAAATCCAGGGACTGTCATTCACCTGAGCTGCCCGAACGCAGAGATGGCAAAGCACTTAGAAAGAGTTCCCTGGGTGCTGAAGAACTGGGAACTGAGAATGCAAACATAGTGAGAAAGCTCAGTGGGCAGAGGCACTTGCCAACAAGCATGAAAACAAAGTTCCTCCCTGGAGCTCACATGGGAAGAGAACCGACACTCCTTCCTTGTTCTTTGACTTCATTATGGCATGTGCACAGACACACAGATAAACACAAATACCTAAATGTAATAAAAACTTTAGCAGGAAAATTCAAACACCCATGAGACAGGAAGAAGCCTCACATCTGAGAGTTCCCCCAGTGAGATCTTTAAATCTATGCAGCATTAGGGCAGCACTCAGTAAGACACAGAGACACAGGAAAGGCATCATATCTTTGAGGTTTGCACATTTCACTCTTTTTCTACCAGGAGATCTTGAAACTAAAGTCACTCCAGCAGGAAATTCTGTGTACATTCTTAAAAGGTGTGGTCTCCTGTGTGAGGGACCCCACACTGACAGAAGCCTGTGCTCATGAAGAGCCACCACAAAGGCTCCTGTGAAAATGTTCAAAGTTGTCCATGAGACGCTGCCAAGCCTGCTCTGGGCTTGTCTAAGTTTCCAAATCACTAAGCACACAGAGCAGACTGGGATTCTAAGAACATCCAGAAAGACAAGTTCCATGCTTTCCCACCCCAGAAACTTTCTGTTGCCACACAGTAAAGGTAGGTAGGTAGGTAGAGAAAGACGCCAACCTGAGCCCAGCTTCCCTCCTCGTCTTCCTGGTGTTACATGGTTAGGAATGCAAAAGAACAAACCGTTAGTGTTTGTAAGCTATGGTAAGGCAAGCAGGCAAACATGGACAGTTGGACATGTAAGCATGCTGGGGTTGCAGCAGCATGCAGTCTGTGCAGCACCAGCAGCCTGGGGTTTTCATGCAAGAAACACACCCTTTCCATGCCAGCATATCAGTAAGAGGGAAAAGCTGGGTTCCACTATCACACTGGGGTGCTAAACTGAGCTCTGTCCCCAGGGCAAATCAATTCTATCTAAATGAGCATGTTTGCAGCAACTCTAAGATCCTGGAAAGAAAAACTACAGCAAAACAAACTCTAGTTTGTATACTTAGTTGATAACCTAAGAAGGGACATGTCCGTGAAACAACTGAACATTAACACCTTCATTCCCAACAGAAAGGCCAGAGCCCAAGCTGGTCTGACACAGCACGTGCCCTGTGAATGCAGGCTGCAGTGACTAACCGTTTGTGGCGTGGCTGTGAGCGTTTCCATCTCTTCATGTGTCAACCAGACATTTCCTGTGGTCTAAGGTACCCAGTGCACCAGCCATATCCCGGGGCCAGGGAAGCATGACAGAGAGGAGAGGGCACACAAATAAACTTCAGGCACAGGAGCCTGAAAGAAAGGCCACTCTTCACAGAAAATGATAAAAAGCCACATCAGGCCAGCCCTCCTGCCAGCAGCTACACTCTGCCAGCAATGCTCAACTGAGAAGAGCTCACAGCTTCCAGGGCTGGGCTGCTATGTCTGCCCCTGGGGTATATAAATAAAGAAAACAACACCCCTTTTAGACTTCTAGAAATGTTGGCTTTCTCAGAACTCTGCTCACTATCTTACAACAATCTCACTGGACTGGAGGTGGGGCTCAGTGCTAGAGCTGCCTATCAGTGCAAGGCCCTGGGCTTTATCTCCAGCACTTCCTAAAGGAATCCTTCCCATAAGCAGCCTCACTCAAAGAGCAGCAGAAGGCCCCTCTTCGAGCTGGCAGGAATACACCAGGGAACTAGCCCAGACAGGCCAAAATAAACCATACCATGTCCTGGTTGTCTCCCTGTCACAGCCAGAGACAGGACCAGAATCTACATGCTTGTTACTGTAAGCTCAAGGGAGGGATCACTTCCAAGCTGACAGTGGGAGCTCCCGGTATGAGCACAGTGGAGGAAGACTTTGGAGGGTTCTCAATGAACATGCCTTTCTGACATGAAACTACCAGGGAACAGGAGGGATTGTGGCAACAAATGCCATTCTCTGGGTAAGAGCTCTGAGCCACAGCTGAAGTCAGAACCCAGGGTTCACCCCACAGAGAACAAAAAAACTTCAACACTTTAAAGTAAGTTTGGGTTAGGTTGAGGCCTTAAGCTGTTGCAAAAAGGTATGTCTCAAAGCTACTTGTGGTTTTCTCCAGAGTCACTCAAGCTAATTCAGGAGTACACCCATGTCTGGCTTTCCCCTTTGGTTGATTTTTACAGAGAAAAATTACTGTCCAGTGAGAAAAGAGTGCATTCTCTAGTGACCAGGACAACTGTCTGGGTGGCAGCAGCTATTCTCACTAGTACCATCCAAAGGTGCTCTGTAGAGCTAGCACTCTAGAGAAAATGCAAGCTCCTTACATGCTGCCATGGAGCCCATGTGAGGGCAGAGTTCACAGACTGAGGAGAGAAGGGGTTGGATGCCAGTGAATTTTAATTCAGCAAAATAAGTCTAAGTGTTCTTCCCTTGTTCTATGGTCCAGCATGCTGTGTGTGACATATGGTAGGGAGGGAGTACTGCAGATAAAGAGGTGACAGACTAGCCATAGTCCCAGGCCAGCAGCCACCCCTGTCGAGTAAGAGACCCAAGATCCCTACTGTTGCACTGTGAAGAAGTCACAGGGGAATGTGTAACCTGCTCTGCAAGTTGCTGATTCTGTGTGAATACAAATTCCAATTCTGCATAGTCAGGGGTCATCAGCCATGAAAGGCAAAAGGCAGGAAGTACGAGTATAGAGTATACATTCTTCAATTCCTGCCCAGAAGCCCTCAGGACAACAGGTACAATAAATGCATGTGAGGGTTTTTTGTTTTGTTTTTAAATAATTTACTTTTATTTTTATGTGCATTGGTATTCTGCCTGCATGTATGTCTGTGTGAGGGTCCCAGATCCCTTGGAACCAGAATTATAGAAAGTTGTGAGTGAGCTGCCATGTGGATGCTGGGAAATGAACCCAACTCCATGGAAGGAACAGCCAGTATTCTTAACTGCTGAGCCATCACATGTGAGATTTTTAAGGCTCAATTTCTACCTTTAAACACCTTTCTTCTTGAGTTTTTTCTAGACAAGCTTTCATTTTTCACTTGAGTAGGGTCTCAATATGTTACCACTGCTGAACTCAAAGCTCTGATCCTCATACTCCCACGAGATCAAATGGGCCTCATGCTCAACTTCAGCCAAGCTTTCATGAAAACCTTTGTCCAATGCCAGGGATGAACCCAATACCTTTCACATACTAAGCAAGGACTCTACACAGAGCTATTATACCCTAGCCCAAAATGCTTGCTAGTCTTGGGTTATCCAATTCATATAAGCAAAGTTCTAAGGCATCTGCAGTCATGTTTTAAATGAGACCTTCTGGGGCTTACAAAGACCTGTAAGAAAGCAGATTAAGTGGTCTGCAGCCTTCCAGTGAACAGTCCTTCCTTCCCAAGCATAAGAGCATGTCACTGGAGACTTACCGTCCTGGATGTGGGTGGGGCAGAAGGGCTAGTCAGTGACATTATCTCTTGGATGGCCAGCCGCAGCTTCAGCCTGTGCAGGGGGTTGCTGATGCCGATTTCCCGCTGGATCTCAGTGTCTGACAGGGCTGACATGATGGCACCACTCTTGACGTTTGCACGGCAAGCAGCCACATACCAGGCAGGCATCCCAACCCAGAGCTAGATATAGGAACAAGAAGGCCAGAACATCAGGCAAGTGTGAGAGGCCTCGGTGAGTTCCTATAATGTAGCCTGTGAACAAGACTCACCTCCAGCCACACCACCACTGTGGGCCCATCCCACTGTGCAAAAGGCAAGCCTTGCCTGCGGGCCTCCTCCAGCAGCTCATGCCTATGAGGGAGACATTCAAAGGAACCAGTTAAGTAGACATTTTTGACAGGTTTCTAAAATACAACAGGTGCTCACCATTTTCCTCCAGTTTCCAGCTGCTGGCACCATTCATAGCACGCTAGTTGTGTTACTACAGAATGCCTGCATGAGAAGCTGGCTGAGTCCTTTATCCCCAGAGAATCCCATCTCCTCTGAAAGAATGACCACCAGCTTGAGTGACTTCCAGTAGTCCTCATATCTAAGTTCATATAGCACAAGGGCGAAACCTAGGCACCACACACTCCTTTACCCTGGCCAGAAAGAGAGCACATGCATGTTGGCAGATGGATACTTAGTACTGAGTATCCTTACACCTACAAGAATGGTAACCCCACCCCCAAGTTGTAGGTAATGGGGCGCACCTTTAATCCCAGCATTCAGGAGGCAGAGTAGGGTAGATTTCTGTGAGTCCAAGGCCAGCCTGAACTATATAATTGAGAACCTGTCCCAAAAAACAAAGACAAAAGAGAATGGTTTGAAGCCCTGGGGAGCCAGCACAGTAGGCAAACTGCATCGTAGCACATACACAGGTTCTTTCTCAAAATTATATTTCTCCCTGTGTGCACATGAAGTAGCCAGAAATTCAAGAATCTTTTTTTTTCTTTAAAAGATTATTTATTTATTTATTTATTTATTTATTTTATGTATATGAGTACACTGTAGATGTACAGATAGTTGTGAGCCTTCATCTGGTTGTTGGGAATTGACTTTAAGACCTCTGCTTGCTCTGGTCGGCCCCGCTCGCTCGCTAAGGCCCAAAGATTTATTTATTATAAGTACACTGTAGCTGTCTTCAGACGCACCAGAAGCAGGCATCAGATCTCACTATGAGTGGTTGTGAGCCACCAAGTGGTTGCTGGGATTTGAACTCAGGACCTTCAGAAGAGCAGTCAGTGCTCTTACCCACTGAGCCATCTCACCAGCCCCAAATCTTTTTTTTTTTTCTAAAGACAAATACTTTATGTGAGATCCATCTCTGCAAAACTAAAGCAAACCCCCAAATCCTGGCTCATAATAACTGCCAAGAGAGGAGCTTTCCCTCCAGTCACAATGTCACAGACAACTTCAAGCCTGCCTTCTTCAGTCACTGTTGGTGCCTATGGCTAATGGCTGCCTTCTGGTTAGGGGCAGATTCCCAGGGCAGCAGCACTATTTGGTGTCTCGGGCAGAGTCAAAATAGTACTTCTAATCTGAGGGACAGAGCTACTCATAAACCAGAAGAGACAGACAAGTATGCTCAGGAAGTAAGGGTCTGTGGGATTGACACCAGCCCTGGCCAC
This sequence comes from Montemys delectorum, assembly GCA_019843815.1. Taxonomy (NCBI): domain Eukaryota; kingdom Metazoa; phylum Chordata; class Mammalia; order Rodentia; family Muridae; genus Montemys; species Montemys delectorum. Next base: position 6,506 of record JADRCD010212806.1, read on the forward strand.
AAGGAGGAAGCCAGTGTTGGTGACTGTGGGACTTTCTGCTTCCTCCAGACAAACTCTCCTCAAAGACAACTAGTATCACTTATCAGAACAGGCAGAGAAGCCACAGGAAGCAGCATGGTCACTCCTTGCAGATCAACCCCAAATAAAGACAGAAACTCTTGAGGACACAAGGCAGTGCCCATTTTGGGTATATGGCTTGGCCACAAAGTTTCTAAGCTAAGTTCACATTGAATGGACTAGGTCGTCTTCAACTGAGACGTTTGCCAGGACTTCTGTTATCAGTAGTAACAGATCCAAGCAGAGAATAAGTAGCTAGCTAAGCAAGCACATAGCAGCCCTCAGACCTTGGAGTCTGCTGCACCTTTAGGACTCTAGCACTGGAAAGAGTCTTTGCTGGTTCTTGGAGCCATGTAGCAGCAGGAACAGCGTAGAGGCAGGTAGGAACCAATCAGACAACATTGAGGGGCAATCAATCCTAAAAAGGTGGCTAGCGATGGCTCCCCTCTGCCTTCTTAGCCTTTCCTATTGGGCAGTCTGTAACATAGCTCAAACACAGCCATGACAAGGCTTGCACATCTGAGCCCCAGATTTCTTGAAGGGTACACATCTCTCACCAATCATATGTCAGAACTATAGACATGGCAGATTAGCTGACTTCAGCCTGAGATGTCTTGTGAGAACACTACTGCCTCCCTCCTCTCCACTGCACTGGGAATGGGCTGACCCCTTCATCTTCACAATGCCCTCTCAACTTCAGCCCGTTTTCCCATGTGGGACTTTTGCAGACTCACCAGACTGCTATAGAGCCATTAAGCCTTTCTGCTCCATACAACTGTTAAAGTAAATGTGGTAAGGAGGCTGAAGCAGGAGAACTGTCCTGAGTTTGAAGCCAGCCTAAACTATAGCAAGACCCTGTCACAACAGGTGAAAAGGGCATGTAATAACCCTTCGCAGCAGCTATGATCTGCCTCGTGCTCTAGCAGAGCCATGAGTCGGCATGGTTTTACCATCTACAGATGGTTTCTGGGATTGTACGACATTTAGAATCCCAGGAATAGTTCACAGGGTATATATAGAGAGCCCCATAAGTGGGGTTGGTCATTTAGAGAGGTTGTTTGCAGTTTATTAGTAGTTGTGCTCAAAGAAGAAATAAGAAGAAATAAATTGGATTCAGGGATCTCTATCTCTCCCCTCTATCCTTCTTTCTCCTCTATTTAGTGATAGGGGGTGAAACGGGGTGGGGGAGGTAAAGGGTGAGAAAAAGAAGATCGAGAAAGTAGCTAAGACTGGATACACCCACCTGTCTCTGAGTCCCCACCACATGCATATTTCACTGAGTGCTGGAGATCCAACCTCATGCTTATGTGACAGGTATTTACAGACTAGGTATCTCCTCAGCCCAAGAGAATCTCTTCTAAACAGCCTACATAGCTATCTGCACTTCAGGTTGAAGACCCAAGAGTATCAAACAGTTTGGAAGCAGAGGGGGGGGGGGGGACGGACAAACAGACAGACAGACAGCTGACCTGGGGCCACAGGTGCTACTTGTAGCCTCAATTTCACAATCCCGGCATGGTACGAGGGCAGCAGAGATTCTGCTAAGCCTTCTCTTTCAGGCTGTGAGATGTAACAGGAGTACAAATCTATAATCCTCCTGTCTCTGCCTCCCTAACACTGGGATTGTGGACATGAGCCACCACACCTAGCTCCTAAATGTAAAATGACTTCTCTAACATAAACTCCTGCAGCAGAAGCATTGCCTTTACAACCAGACCCGGAGGACTGAAGGGTGTGGCTTTGCAGCACAGTGCTGGCTGAGCATTCACAGAACCTTGGCCTTCATCCTCAGCATTTCAAAAGCAAAGCAAGAAAACAGTGGTGGGAAACTAGAAAAGTTTTAGAAATGTACTCAATTCTATGAGGAATGGGCCATGCATAAAGGTCAGGACCCAGATGGAGTCACCTACTTACTCCATGATACCAGCAAGCATGGCAGCTCTCTATCTTCCACACCCAACTATTTTTATTTGCAATATGTGAGCGCTGACCCACTGAGGCTCTGAATGAAGGCAAAGGGGCCTTTCTTCCCTGATACCAGTCACTGCAAATGTCTATGGAGCAAGCTAAAAGTCCTAAGGACAGCAGTGACATCATTCTGACAGGGAAAGGATATAGGCAAAGACCCTCTCAGTAGGTGAGCACTGAGGGTAACCCTAGTATCCTTAGGAGCATCCCACAGCACGAGTGTCCAGGTAGTCCAGTTCCCCACCTGTGAGCACACCACAGTACCACACAGAACTGGGAATGTCCTCAAATTTGTGGCTTTGGACACTGAGGGAGGGAAGAAAGCCCCTGCCCTAAACATGCTCAGCAATTCACCGAAGCATGAGGGCAGTTACTAAGCAAACTTGCCAGCCCTTGCCAGCTCTCTCCTGTCTGATCCACTCAGCAGGCAGAAGAAATCCTCAAGTCAGGCTGGCCACAGGAAGCATTCCTGAGAAATGAGTTTGAATCTTCAATCACACACTCACAACATACATTATACATGCTCAAGTCAGATCACACGTCTGTCCTTCCGCACCCTATGCTCACATTCAGAATCACAAGTAAACTGATACATTGGGGAAATTTAGACCATTTTCTCGCAAATGGAATATAAAACCTCTAGAGGGAGAAGAATGTGGTGACATAGCTGTCACACACAGCCTTGCTGTTTTCATTATGGTATGTGATGTGAAATGGAACACACCAGTGAAATCTGGGGGCACAGAAGTTTCCCACTGCCATTCCAGGAGGCAAGAGGCTGTTTAATACCAAGTTTCATACTGCCAAAAGGCAACTCCCAAGGTTTCTCAGAACATTTTACTCAGTTCAAAGACAGCAATATTCCAGATCAAATTTGGATGGTAAGAGGTTTCTAAAAGTTTCCATTTGCAGAGTCCTGAAGTTTAGGGAGCCCCCAGCACTGCTATTGGAGCCTGGTTCTTACCTAGGGCACTGACAGGCAGAGCTCAGAGACTGGCAGTCTCAACAGCTCGGCCAGCACCACCCCAGATGTAGTGCACTATCTGCAGAGCCACCTGGTCAATCCTTCTGAGTTCAGCTGTCACTTGTGGTCTACACCCTCTGCCTGTTCTTTGAGGCACTGTTGTGTCCTATCCGCTTGCCTTGCTCACTGGTTCTGAATGCAGCAAGCTTCCAGACAGTCACTCTCTGTAGAGGAAACCCACACACTTCTGTGCCCCTGGAGTCAAACAGAAGCTCTTCTCTTCAGCACAGAGACTTAGTTTGCTGCCTTTTTTTTTAAACTCTGTGAAAACCCAAGGTTTTGCACACTATGTGCTTGGTCTACCACACCCTTTACCTCCAGCCTTTGAAGACTTAGTACAGAATTGGTATTTAATAGGTTACAAAATCTTTAAAGATTTAGTTATTTTATGCATAAGTGTGCTCTATCTATATGCACACCTACCCACCAAAAGAGGGCATCAGATCCCGTAACAGATGGTAGTGAGCCACCATGTGGTTGCTGGGAATTGAACTCAGGACCTCTGGAAGAGCAGCCAGTGCTCTTAACCACTGAGCCATCTCTCTAGTCCCCGGCTCCAAATTCAAAGTATGTCTGTGATAAAAGATCACAATCTACCAGAAAACACAGGAGGCCATTCACATGGACCCAAAGGAGTGACTGTGGCTGCCTCTATAGCTCAGTTGTTTAGGACTATTTGCAGGGCGTGGAGCTATTTATTTGAGACTGGGTCTCATGTATCTCAGGGTGCCCTTGCATTCATGATGTAGCAGAAGATGACCTTGAACTTCTGATGCTCCTGCCTCTATCTCTGGGATTTGACATGTGCCCAGTTTCTATAGTGCTGGTGAGGGCCTATGACTCTGTGCACTCTAGGTTAGCACACTACAGTTGAGCCATATCCCAGCACAGTTATCACTTTTTAAGATAATCACCATCCCATTTAATACTCAAAAACTATCCAGGGTGAGCTGTTGTGAGTTTTATCTTACAGATGAAAATAGGCACAGGGAACATGATTCCCCAGAACCACAGAGCTGATCTGAGCAGGGTAGGATTCAGGGTTCTGGAACATGCCATCTCACTAAGACACTTCCCACAGTGGCAGGAATCCAGGCAAATGCCTTCTATGTGTCATAAATGCTCTTTCCTCCAGGAAGTGTGGGTTAAAAAAAGGTTGTAGTTGCGTGTGTGTGTGTGTGTGTGTGTGTGTGTGTGTGTGTGTGTGTGTAACTTTCATCTTTCATGTATCTGGGTATACTCCAGATACATGCAGAGGCCAGAGCTAAACATCAGGCATTTTCCTCTTTCATTCTCCACACCACTTTCTGAGATGTGTTCTCACTGAACTTGAAGAAGCTTGTCCATTTGGCTATTCTGGCTGGCCAGCAACATTCAGGATCCTCCTGTGTCCACCTCCCCTGCCCTGTATGGAGTTAATTCTTCAGAAGGCTGTACACACACACAGCTGTGTACACCATTCACCCTAGGGACTGGAATGGAGACACAATGATAAGCTTACTTTTTCTGAAGTTTACGGTTTTTCTCAGCTTGTCCTCCCAATTTGCTGAGTCCCAAGGCATCTTGAGATGAATTTTCTGTCTCTGAAACACCAGCTACAAGGAAGCAGAAGCCCCAGACTAAAGTGAATCAACATGGCAGAGTTAAATTCAGGTCTGCTCTCTAATGGCAGAGTTAAGCTTAAATACCCAAGAGCTATTTCTGACCAAACGGCCCATAAAACTGCTTAAGACAAGACACCTGGTGTATCTTAACTGCTAGTGACCGCTGTTTGGACAGTATCTGCACTCTTCGACGGCCCACACTCCCTAGAGATCGCCCAGTAACATGGTGACATGTGGGAGATGGGCAGACCCAGAAGGGACATGTGGGAGATGGTCAGACCCAGAAGGCACCCAGGAGTGCCCCACACCCTTGTTAAAATGCTTACTGTAAACCTACCAACCTTGCCCTGGTGACTCCTTGCCCAGTGGACCAGGCCGGCCCTTTTCCTTCTTCCCAAACAAGCGGCCAATGGAGGATTTGATGCCCTTCTTCTTTGGGGCTTTGTGGAGGGAGTCCTGGCTACTATTACTACTGCTAGGGTTGCTCACGGGACCATCCTGGGAGCCTGTGGAGCTTTAGGGAAAGAAAACGGACTTTTACCGGGTGCTGTATCACAACACAAGCACTGCAACACTTTCCTGGGTTGTTTTTGAGACAGGCTTTCACTCTAGTCTAGGGTAGCCTAGAACTCAGGGCAACCTTGCCTTAGCCTTGAAATCACCAGGCTTATAGCCATGAGTCACAACATCCAGCCAGCCACTCTACATTTTCAGTATCTGCTCCTCAAAGTTCCTAAGATACATCAAATCTCTCACAGTATGCTGTGCAGTGACAGAGGCTGCCAGATGCTCAGAACAAAGGTTGGTTCTGAAACCCCAGCTTCTTTAGGACTTGACATATCTCTTTTTTGTTTGTTTTGTTTTTTAAGACAGGGTTTCTCTGTGTAGCCCTGGCTGTCCTGGAACTCATTCTGTAGACCAGGCTGGCCTTGAACTCAGAAATCCACCTGCCTCTGCCTCCTAAGTGCTGGGACTAAAGGCGTGCGCCATCACTGCCCAGTGACATACCCCTTAAGAGGAGGCCTGGCCTCCAACTAGCTGACAAAGGAGGTCTAGACTCAGTCAGAGAGAGTTGCTTGCAGGCCAGCAAGTGAAGGAGCAGCAAAAAGGAGATGCCCATGGAGACCAGAGAAAGTAACTGCCAGTCAAGAAGGATGTTTATTACCTGTAGGGCTGGGTGAGAGCTACCATTCAAATGTCCTCCCCAACCCTACTTAGGACAGCATAGAGATTCTACAAATGGCCATGTAATAATGACTGTCATCTCAGCAACTAAACAGGTTCCTATTTTTCTGACAGGAAGCATTAATAAAGAGGTGGGGAAAACATGGACTGCCCAGCACGTTGGAGACCCATGAAGGCCAGAGAACAGGAGAAACCAGGCTGTCGTTAGTACGGCATCATCCAGAACCACAGAGACACATGTATGTGAACAAGGCTTACCCTTCTTTACAATATTCCCCAGACAGGACCTTCTACTGGAAATCACCTGGGCCAATGTCAGTAACTTCAATTGAATAACCTGAAATTCTTTTTTTTTTTTGGTTTTTCCGAGACAGGGTTTCTCTGTGTAGCCCTGGCTGTCCTGGAGCTCACTCTGTAGACCAGGCAGGCCTCAAACTCAGAAATCCGCCTGCCTCCCAAGTACTGGGATTAAAGGCGTGCGCCACCACCGCCCAGCAATATTCTTAAACCCCAGACAAGCACAGCTCTGCACAGGAGCTGCTGTCCTCAGCCCCGTTCCTTACTTCCTCAGGTCCCTGATGTCCTCATGGCTGACCGTGTGCAGCGCGCCCTTGTGCATCCTGTCTAAGCGCAGCGGCCTTGGGGAGGAGGGAGGGGAGGTTTCACATTTTATCGTCGTCTTGTCGTCTCGTACCTCTTCTCTGGAAGCTGGCAACTGAGGGCAAGATAATGGCAAGAACAGTGAACAGTGTAAACCTCAACTTAAACATCTATCAGCCACTTTCTGCTAGCACAAGAGGACAGACACATTTTTTTGTTCATAGTTTTATTCTGAGATGGGACCTTGTGCAAGCACTACCACTCAGCTTCCCCAGTGCCTACGTTACAGGAGACACCACTGTGCCTGGCTGAAGGGCTGCATTTTAGCTCATACCATCTTGAGGACTACAGCATAAAGCAATGTAATTCACAGCCCATCTCCCTGGGGAAAGTATGGAGCAGGCACAGGACACTGACAACTCCTCCCTGTGGTAGTCTGTGGACATCAGAGGCCAATGCCAAACAAGGCAGCGAAGACCTGACCCATGTTACCAACCTTATCCTAACCAACACAACAGGGCAATCAGCTGTCACTGACCCAGAGTTCTGACAGGCTTCCTCAGGTCACTCCGAGGGAAGCAGATTCTTCCCCAGCAAGTGGCCGGCACCTTCCTGTCTGGAGCTTGGGAACATACAGAACAGCTTGAGACCGTGAGCCACATCCATGTGCATGGCTGCATTTCTGGGTGTTTGGACTACGGCTATATGTGTAAGCACATATGCAGCTTAAGACCTTTGGTTTAGATAGAATAATCCTGCGTATGTCACTAAGGTGGCCTCATATACAGAGACTCCACAGCCGTGAACAGCTTCACCTAGTTTGGGTCCTATGAATCTGCCTGCACTGTCTGGTTTCATGAAGCCCAAGAAGACTGGCAGCTGACTGCTGGAATGGCACTAAGGGGCACTGCTCCCACTATAGCCCATCTGCTCAGCATCAGGCTGCCTCAGCTCAGAACACTCACTATCCAGTAGTAGATCTACTCTATATCTCCCTGTCTAAGGTTTCAAAACATTAGTGGGCATCATGGGTCTGAGCCAGGCTCTGAAGAACACATGCTAAGCGTGTAGGAAGCCAGGATTCCATCACCTTCTCCTTAAAGCTACCATGGCTAGAAACTTTGGAGGAAACGCTACAGCTAAAAATGCAATCAGTGTGTAAACACAAAGCAAAGAATGAGCTCAAGAGCAATCCATATGATGGGAATGTGCACTACTATGTTCTTGAGCAGAACCTGACCCTACAACAGCTCTCAAGCTGGTCCCAGAATCCTGACAGATTCACAAATGGGCCTTCCGTGCTCTTTCAAGAAGGGGTGGCACTAGGACTCTTCAATGAAGTGGCCCTCACTTGCCAGTGATACTAAAAGAGAGGCAGGGTACATCATAGTGCAGCATCTAATCCAAGCCTGGCTCTGTATACCAGGTCTCCATGCTGGAGTGGAGTGTGGCTCACACACAGCTTCCTCACTGACACAAACCAGTGGGGCTGAGAGGATCACTGTGCAGGGCAACTGGAGAGCTGTGTCACTGCAGCCACCTTGTGCGGCATGGTTTCTTTGGTTGGGGACAAGGGGTAGGGATGAGGTGATCTTGTTTTGTATCCCAGACTGTCTTAGAACTTGTGACCTTCCAGATGTGCATGGGCACTGTTTGAACAGCACAGATACATAGCTTTTTTTTTTTTAATTTAAGATATAAAGGCAATAAGACAACAGACCACAGCACCATCAGGGCCATGCTCTTTGGCAAACATCAGTGACAGATGGGGAAGGAAGTCACGACTGCTCTACCGTGCAGCCACCTAGGAAATTTGGTGACAGGGCAGGGCTCCTTGACTGGAGCATGGAAGGTCAGAGGTAGAATACCTAGGTCAACCACCAAGAGCTACTGCCAGCTCTTCCCAACTTTGCCCAGCAAGCTGCACTCACATCGACTTCTAGATAGGGCCAGGGAATCAGGGCAGCTGGCAAAAGGCCCAAGGGTAAAGTGGCCACCAGCTCAGCTTTTGAAGTCAGACAGATCTGTGTACACACCTGTGCCCCAGGCCACGAGACAAACGTTTCAGCTTTCATGCTGATAATGGAGTAAATATGATGACCTGTATCCCACAGAGATGCATGCAAGAGTTTAAGACAATGGTTCCAGTGCTCGGGAGGCTGAGGGAAGAGGACTGCTATGAAGGCAAGGCAGATCTAGGCCACCCAGTGAGTTCCAGGACAGTCTGAGCCACAGATTAAGACCTTCTCTCAGAGAAAAAAAAATTGTTAAAAACCAAACAAAACCAAAAAACCGAACAAACAAAAACAATGCATTGGCTACACACTAGGACCATGGCTGGCATGAACATGAGCTCACTGTGGGCCAATCCCAGCCTTCCCCAGAGCACACCCCTGCAGCTCTGCCTCGGGAACTCTTAGTCTCAATTCTTTTTTTTTTTTTTTTTAAAGATTTATTTATTATTATATCTAAGTACACTGCAGCTATCTTCAGACGTACCAGAAGGGGGCATCAGTTCTCATTATGGGTGGTTGTGAGCCACCATGTGGTTGCTAGGATTTGAACTCTGGACCATTGGAAGAGCAGTCAGCGCTTTTACCCGTTGAGCCATCTCACCAGCCCCTAGTCTCAATTCTTAACAGCAGACAAGCATGCAACAATCAGAAACAGATGCTTCTGCCCCAGTATTTCAGGGACAGGCTTCCCACATGACCACCATCATGACATGCAGGGTCAGATTAAACACTGCTGTGAGATGTCAGTTACTTCTCTATACATCACAGTAGTGTGTCACTCATGGATACACTGGGTGTATAAGGTCAGCAAGTGATTTACCTGTCTCCGGTGCTTCCTTAAGTCACTAGGCTGACAGATGCGTGTGAAGAAAGGAAAGAGAAAGCAGGTTTACTGCACACGTGGGGAAAAGACTCAAGGACCAGTGAGGCCAACTGCTAAGCAGGGCCAGAAGGACAGACACAAATAGGCACTGAGAGGAAACGTCACTGGAAATAAACATTCTCAAGACAGTTAAAAATGATGCAGACTTCCCGGAGGCAACACTAGTTGTTACTTGGCTAAGACTGAGTCTGAACATAGGAATGCATTAAAATCCTGTGAACTTCACTGAGCCAGCCTCTGCAGCTAGTTACAAACACATTGGAATGTAATAATTCCTCCAGGAGCCATTACATTATCTGTTATAAAATCAAACAAACCTGTTTTGAGTTAACCATCTACTGGACATTAATGTAAAATCCCAACCTAGAATTTTATTTACAATTTTTCAAAACTATATTCATTGTTTAAAGCAGCAAGAGCAAAGGCTCCCCTGTGAGAAAATGTGTGGAATGTGGGGTAGCAAGGAGAGCCTTTACATCTTACAGTATGCACAGCTTCTGATGAGAGGTCATCGAAGACAACAACAGGAAGCTGAGAACTATGTGGCACCAGAACCAAAAGAGGCCATGCCTGTGCACAGCTCTCAAAAGTATTACACGAGGTTTGTCATCTCTGCATACAGGACACCCTCCTGCACAATCACAGGCCACACACCATTTCCTGCCTGTAGACACATGCAGGATACACAAGTAACAGAGAACAAATCCTTAACATGTAAAAGCCCAACAGTCCATTCTTCCAGCATGTTGCAGCAGATGTGCACTTGGGTGCCCAGTCATCTGCAGGAGCTGGAGGAGGACAGTCTCAGCATACGGTGCTAGACAGGCAGACAGGCAGGGATCTGAGGTCAGGATCATATGGAAGCAGACTGACAGCCAGCCGGTCTAAGCTGAAAGAAACTATTCCTAAAAAGTGTTTGGAAGGAGAATGAAGGCATAGACCACTCCATGAAAGGTTACATCTTACCCACTACACTAATGACACTTACTACACAGTGCATCAAAACACAACAGCCTATACTATTGAATATGTCATTATCGTGATTTCACCATTTAATTACATGGACACTGCCAGTGCCATAGACACTGCAAATGAAAGCAGCAGCAAAACAAGCGCAGCAGGGCAGGAAGGTGGCCCTCAGGAAGTGCAGCACAGCACAGCAGGAGGCTGGCTCACAGAGCAGGTCTGAGGTCAACATGCGGACTCTTGGAACTACACACACAGTGACTGGGTGTCCTGAGATCCCCACACCTGGTCACACAATTTCTGAGACAAAAGTGGCCCAAAATGACCAGTCAAGATGCTCATCTGTTCCGGCACCATAGCCCATGGGTCCTCTGAGTGGCCCTTGTGCCTCTAGGATTAAAAATGCCCCTCTTGGGAAAGGCTAAGGGACATCTTTGCACATTTAAAAAAATATGTTGGGAATGGAAGCCAAGCCTGGCACAGGCTAAGCAGCGTTCCTTCCACCACTGTCCTCCATGCCAGGTTTTCTGTACCTCTTCCCACATGCAACGCCTCTCCAGTTACTTCTGCTGGAAACAGACAGCACAGTCCCTTCTGGCTGGCATCAGACCTCTGCCTAGCATCCCACAACTAAGTGATAATGTGCTGGCCTGTCACGGAAGTATTATACATTAACTATATGATATATATGTATATTATATTTCATATTATGATTTTTGTATAATTTATATAATTAACTTATTATATATGCTAGCTTACAAATTTACATTACTGAATAACTAAATACTAGTTAACTTAAAAAAAAAAAAGGTTCTCATGATATACCCCTGGCTAACCCAACTCACTACACAGAACAGGTCAGACTCAAATGCACAGAGATCACCTGCCTTGGTCTTTACTCCTACAGCTTTTATAATCTGGAACCTCTAGGAGGAAGATGTGATTTCCATGTGTAGCCCTTCCCCAGCAGGCTGAAGTAAACAAGGCCCCACTTACCAGAGTCATGACACCCAGCCTGTCCACCTCCCGGGCAGGACTGTGAGGTACCCTTCTTGGTGTGGACCGACCACTGCCTGGAGGAGAGGAGCCAGCAAGCGAGGAAGCGGGGTAGGGGGGGATGGAGCTCATTGATCTAAAACGACCAAGATTGTCCAAGCTTCCACTGCCCACTCTGCTCTCAATCTCCTCTGCCCGCTGCTCTGTATTCTCCTTCTCCTCTTGTATCAGCCTAAAAAACAAACAAGGCCATACTTCATCAGGAAGCCCTGTGTGTGTGTCTGGGATGGGGGTCTTAGGTGTGAGCCCAGCAGCTGGAGGCTACAGCAGGAAAAAGGTGCCTTCAAGACCAATCTGGGCTACAGCAGGAAACCCTGCATCTAACACAGAACACTGATAATGTTTAGCATTGTCAGACTGCCTTCCTCCACTGAGAGCTACAATGTTCTGTGCTCTTACTTAACACAGGTTAAGGTATGCTAAGAACTGGATGGCAGAAGGAAACCCAACTGCTTCTGGTCCAACAGCATGCTTATTACTCCCTCACCTCACACATCAGCATCCTGCATGTCCTACGTCTGTCCATTGAGGAACAGCTCTCAGTAGCAAGGGAGTAATCTAGGTCCTGTTTCTCTATGCATGGAGGGACAGAAGAATTTCATTTCCCCCAGTATGGTGTGGGGAGGAGGGTAAGCTGCCAAAGGTAAAAGCTATCTCAGAACTCCAAATGCTCTGCTGTAGGAGGCTGTAAAGGGGATGTGGATCTCAAGTATGCCATACTTTTCCAAGAAAGCAAACTCCTGCAAGACTCCTCTCTTGGGTTTTGAACTGTACAACATCCTAGGTCTCATCATAACACCCCTAACCCCACACAGCATCTACCCCAGCTTCCTCTGGTTGCCTCCCAACCCCCTTCCTTCCACCCTCACACCTCCACAACATCCATTCCAGTCTCATCCCCATCTTCTTCCACCTTCTACTTTCTTGTTTGCTGCTCTTATTTTGAAACAGAGTTCTATGTAGTCCAAGCTGGCCTCAAAATTACTTGTAGTCTAGGCTGGCCTTAAAACTACTGGTCCTCCTGCTTTCACCTCCCAAGTGCTGGGATGACAGATAAACGCCATCGAACCCTGAACCTTCCTTCCCTGTGCCCCCTATATATACACAGATATACACCTGATCTCTTTGTTGATAGCATCCAGCTGCTCCTGAAGCATCATGGCCAGGGTCTGGGCATCAGCCTGCCCACTGGGTGACAGCAGGTCAACTGAGCTGAGCAGAGTATCTCCGTCATCTTCACCATCAGACACATCAACATCACTCTCAAATGCCTGTGCCACATTTGCCAAGACGCTGGCTTGTTGGGCCCGTTCCCAGTCCTGTTCATTGAGGGTCTGCACCTACCAACAAGAATACTATGTCTCAGCAAGCAAGAGTGACAACAAGAACCCTAAGGGCAGGAAAGGCTGCTATCAGAAATGTCAATGTTTTAATTCAGTTCAAGGCTTTGGGAAGATGCCTATGCATCTCAGCAGCTGCTGCTAAATAAGAGGCACCTGACAAGCAGGGAGGCTGGGCACTGTGGAGCACACTTGTAATCAAAACACCTGGGAGGCAGATGCAGAGATGGATGTAAATTTGGTGACCAGACTGGACACATGCTGAGCCTGTCTCAAAGTGAGAGAGCAAGCGCGCATCCTTTGATAATAATGCCTTGGACATTCAGCATCTATATTCAGATCCCCTGCTTTTTGCAAATTAAACAGGAAGCCTAGAGCACATTGAAGGGGCGTGTTCAACTACCATGGAATGATGCTCTGGGTATGAGCTTCCCAAGCCTGGTATTGATAAGCATCAAGAAAAGCCAGAGGAGGAAAGCAAAGCAGGCACCTGGACACAGCCAGTGGCCCACAATGGAGTTTCCAGGGGAAAGGGCTGTACAGAGAAGAGCCCTGTTGTGATCACTGCCCACAGCAGCCAGTGTTAAATCCACTGGGTAGTTAATGAATGCTTTCCCCTTTCCTCCCCTCCCACATGCCCTTTCCTCCAGAAGACTATATCTGCTGTGGCACCCTCTCTCAGCTGGTTTATCCTGAGATAATACAGCCCCCATCTCTCATCCTGAAACACAGACAGAAACTGCAAAACCTTACCCTGCCCCAACCTCCCACCCAACATCCCACTTCCGTGCCCACTAGCAAAACCTCTCCAGCAACTGCCCATCTATTTCTGTTCCTTCCTCTCCACTCCCAAGGGTTCAAAGTGGGCAGAGCACCTTCCTCCAGAAGAGCTGCTCCAAGGCAGTGCCAACTGTCTTGCCCTTCATTCACCTGCTTGTCCATGCTGTCTGCATGCACAGGCACAGGCACAGGCACAGGCACAGGCTTGGCTGCTGTCCTTCCTAGACAGGATTCTCATATGAACCCAGTACCCACCCCTCCTGGCTTGCTGACACTCACAGTGACAGCCTGGCTACTCTAAAGTTCAGGTGTCCATGGTACCTATATCCTGCCTCCTGCTTCTTATCCTTGGCATACACTCTAGCAATTTGAAAATAAACTTCTCTCTTCAAGTGGAGGACAACTCTTATGGTTCCCATGTGGTGACAGACCATGCCTCACAGTTACGGAGGAAATATGCCTGATATCTTCCCAGACCAGGCAATGAAGGACCTGGGCTTCCTCCGAACGTGAACTTGGAGTCCATGCAGGTCCATCAGCAAGGGCCTCTCTGTCGACACCACATCCACCCTGCCAAGACTCCCTATCTATAAGCTCCTGAGTCCCTGAGTTATGCTGCCTCTGACTCCTGAGGCCTATGAACTGCATGTAGCTATGATATCAGCATAAAACTTCATGGTTCTGGCCACAGAGCACTACCTAGGTACATACTGTACTGTTCAATGCTGTAGCTGTGCACTTCTCTTGACCTCATGGCAATCCTCCTGCCTCAGCTTCCTGAATGCCAGGATTATAGATATGTGCTGTGTCATCACATCTGGCATCATTTATTCTTATTTACTATTTAAATACGTACTACTTAGCATCGACTTAAAGGATATCTTATCAAAAATTCTGTTCTTAAAGAGAGAACTAAAACCAAAAAGCAAGCATACCCTAAAAGCAAGCTCTTAGCCAGAAAAGCCAAGGAAAGGAACATGGGGGAAGAAGGAGACCGAGAGTCTGTCCAAGAGGAATAGGTGACGTTCCGCAAGCGGAGGCCTTGCCTTGGAGGGCTCGTCCCGCAGCGCTGCCAGCCGGCCCTTCTGGGGGCGCCGCAACACTGCACTGGTGCTGTAAGCATCCACATGCCCGTCTGCCACAGAGAACCTGAAGTCCGGGACGCTGCCCAAATGAGGTCGGCTGAAACATGGGAAAAGGTGGAAAGTGTCAAGTTGCAAGGGTCTCTGTGGAGAGTCCCCCTGAACCTGTCTGAGAGCTCTTTTTTTTTTTTTTTTTTTTTTTTGGTATTTTTGAGACAGGGTTTCTCTGGGTAGTCCTGGCTGTCCTGGAACTCACTCTGTAGACCAGGCTGGCCTCGAACTCAGAAATCCACTTGCCTCTGCCTCCCAAGTGCTGGGATTAAAGGCGTGCGCCACCACCGCCTGGCTGTCTAAGAGCTCTTGACTACCCAATCCTAGCCAGGAAAACCCACCCAGCTACTACACTAGGAGAAGGAATGGGTGTGAACATCTGAGGCCCACTGAGATACTCCTCCAGGTAAAGGTCATGCAAAGATGCCAACTGTTGCCATCACCTGCTCTGTGGCTTTTCTGCTATGCCAAGTTCATGCTGGTGGTCATAGCATTCCTGGGAGGAGGTAGAAGCTAGGGTACAGGGTCACAGGACAACACCCTGAGTTGAAGAAAACTCTAAAAAAGGGGATAGGGCTGAGCAACCAAAGAGGATCTGATGACTAGCTATTTCTATAGCCAACATGTAAACAAAGCAGAGCAGCAGGAGCCCAGGCTCAGCATTCACTCTCCCTCCTCCCAGTACTGCCCTAAAACGTCCTGGGAAAGAAGGTAGATGCCCTCACTTCAGAGTCTAAGGAGAACATAGAGATAATGCCCACCTGGAGCTGCACAGGGGACCAATGGGACTTCACAACTCATCCCTTTGGCAGCACTGACCCCCTCATCTTCTCCATGTTTTAAAGATGTTGAGATTCATGGCTTCCTTTTTAACTCTACTCCCTCCCAACTCCCCCACCTCTTATTTCTCAGGATCCTGCTCTGCCTCAGCATGATTTCAGTCAGAGTTGCAAGTTGAGGAGCTGAGCACATCTTTGTGTTAACTGCATAGGGATCTGGGGACTGCTAGCCCTCCTACTCCCTGTGTTGTTTCCAAGCTTCCCTCCCAACTCTCTCCACTCTGTGGGGCAGATCGCAGCCATGTGACTTACGTCACTGTCAAGTCCTATGAAACTAGCCAGTGGTCCCACTAGCTGCTCAGTGTCTAAATTCCTCCTATCCCGGACAGGGCCCCACCCTGTAAACAGGTCAGCTCCTCTCTGTTCCACCCAATGTCTGAAGGCCATGGAGGAGGATAGTGGGGCTCCCAGAGCAAGTCGCCCTCCTCTCCTATCAGCTGACCTGTCACTCTGCAGGCATACTTCCTCCATCTTAAGTCTCCTTCAGCTCCTTTCCTTCCATTCACACCTAAAACTCCTTTTTGAAAAAAGTCAAAGGTGGGAGTGTCATAAATTTGAGGCCAGTCTGGGCTACAAACAGGAGACCTTATTTCAATTAAAAAAAAAAGTAGACTTGCTTCTACGGTCACTAGGCACTTGCCTGCACATACGTTTTTAAACAAGAGAGCAAGCTGCATACTGGCTCCCAATAGCAGATCTGTTGATGCCACAGTGGTAACATTAGTCTCTCCATCACTTTGGCCATGACTGCTCTGTCTCATGGCCCTTGTCATATCTTTCAGTGCAGTGACCCACCTCTCAAGACTCTCCCTCTGGCTTTGTACTGAGGGTTTCTTGATCTATAAGGACATCTTCTCCTCTTGATATAAACTAGGCCAGGTAAGAAGAGGCTGCAGGAGGCCTAGCTTGTACAACACAGGCCTCCCAGTCTCCTTGCCTGCTCCAAGTGGAAATCTGTTTGTTATCCTATGGTGTCACCTCAGTAAATTCTACTGAAGATCAACTCTCATAAGAAATAAAACCAGAAAAGTAAGACCTAGGGAGAACTGCGTCTATACGATAAAGTGCTTTACAGCTGTGCACTAAGCACTGTGGCCTTGTCAGGAGCTGAGTCCTTCCATGGGATAGTTCCAAATGTAGCACAGAAGCCATGAGAAGGACTCTGAGCAGCAGCTGCTCACAGCAGTCCCTCCTGCAGTGGGACTCCTCTGTGAGACCTGTTCTCTCTCCTGTCACATCACTGGGCACCTTAGTCAGCACATCTAAATACTAAGAGGCCTCGTACCACCTTCTGGAACTCTATTTGCTGCCTACAGAGCAGCAACAAGTCCGTGCATCCACAGAGCTGAAAACTAGCCCATCTGTGACCACCATACCCATGATGAAGTGAAGGACCTCTCAGTCTCATCTGCTCCAGCTCAGCCTTCAGGGCTTCAATATTCAGGACAAGTTGGTCCTAGAAAACAGTAAACAGCTTCTATGGCAACTCTCTCACATGGACTCAGCACCTATAAGGTACATTTTAATTGTGAACATTTCCTGAGTCCTAGAGTAAGTAAAACTTGGGTCTCCAAATCCATGGATACCATAATCAATGAAAAGCAGTACTCCTGGTGATAGGCGAGTTAAAAGGGGGGCAATGCCAGGGTGTAAAATGCACTGACTGCATAAAGGACCCACCCATCCTAGCCCACAGGCTGCCAGTTCTTATTGTCTTACACCCCAACCCACACAGCAGATCCCTGCTGGCCCTGTCTCTTACAAGAGACCCATGCTATTAGGCTCAAACAGACCCCGCAAAAACCTAGGGTTGCAGAGATGTGCACAACATATTCAGCATGCTTTCCAAGGGGCTGCACACAGTGTGGACTAAAAGAGCCACAAAGGTGTGTCTTAATTCCCTCCAAATGCTGTGGTCACTGTAACAACTCAGTTCTTCCTGGAATTCTCACTGAGTCAGAGAGTGAGGTACCTTATCATGCTGGGTCTCTTCTAGTTGCTTCTTTGCATTTTCAACTTCCCTTAGTAGAGAATTCTGAAAAAGAAAATGTCCTTCAGGGTTGGTTCTTCAAAATGTTTCATGTAATGCATTGGCTACACTTGCTTAAACCAGAGAGCAGCCCTGAAGGAAAGGCCTGGTCATGGGAGGTACCAAGAGCAGGGCCACAGCCCAGTCAACCAATACCAAGCACGAATGAGGTCAGATGCTGATGCACCTGTCCCTGTGTGTGTACAACTTATGCCTTCCTACAGTAGGCTTGCCACACTCACAGTGCCACACTCATGGTACAAGGGCCTTTGCTGATGCTGCTTAGCTTTTTAGGTTTTTTTGTTTTTTTGGGTTTTTTTAAGACAGTTTTATTCTGTAGACCAGAGCAGCTTGTGACCTGCAGCAATCCTCCTGTCTTAGCATCTGAGATGACAAGTACGAGCCATCGCACTTAACCTTCAGATTTGTTTCCATACTCTCTTGCAAGTGGTCTACAGTGACTTTTAGATTTGAGTATTCATTGGCCACTTAGGAAACAAAAGTTAAGTTTCACATGTAAAGTTAAAAGACAACACATTCCTATCCAAAGCCAAGCCCCTGCATGCCTGTACACTCAGGACTCTTGAAACTGAGGCAAATGGATCAGTTCAAGACTACTGTTAGACTAAGGCTATTATGTCTGAGCTATTATTAGAACTATCTAGAAGGAAAAAGAACTTTAAAAACTTATCCATAGCCAAGGGTAATGCTTGGGTGAGGAAGGCAGAGTGACTACCCTACATGGTCTCTGATGGCACCCTCCAATCCTTTCACAAGCACTCATGTGTTTCCACCAGCACAACCCCATGCAAGTACTGCCCTCAGGATATTTCTAAGCTACACCTTCAGAGAGAAGCACAGCTGAGACAGGCCGTCTGAAATCTGAGCGTAAGTGCTGCCCACCAGGGCCTCTCTGTGGAGACCCTAAAGCTCAATGTACTCTGAGTCATCTGGGGCCTTCCACAAGACAAGCCCTAGAAGTCAGGCTTAGCCTTCTTCTAAATCAAGAGAAAGAAAGGCAACCTGGGAAACCTGGGAGTACCTACACTGAGCTGATTAAATCCCTTCTGCTCTGCCATGCTCTTGAAGCACACCATGTGTAAGGAAATGGAAAATGACTCCCAATTAAAGTGCAGGTAAGGATGAGGCTTGGCAGAACTAAGATCTAGTATAAGGGGCCTGTGGGCTAAGCCACCTTGAGCCCACTCTGTCAAAAAAAAAAAAAAAAAAATTGGGGGGAAAACAAAGTTTCACTGTGCTGGCTACTTTGTTATCAACTTGCCGCAGCTCAAGTCCTTGTCAAAGATGAAGAACCTCAATGGAGACTATCTCTCTCTAAGATTCAGCCACAGGCAAGTCTGTAGGGCAATTTCTTAATTAGAATTTATGTGGAAGGACCCAGCTCATTGTGGATGGGACCACTCCTGGGCTGTTAGCACTGGGTTCTGTAACAAAGCAGACCGAGCAAGCCATGAGGAGCAAGCCCGTCAGCAGCCCCTCATGCATCAGCTCCTGCCTCACTTGAGTTCCTGCCCCGACTTCCTTCAGTGATGAACAGTGATATGAAAGCCTAAGTCAAAGAAACCCTTTCCTCCCCGAGTTGCATTGCTCATGGTGCTTCATCACAGGAATGGTGACCCTAAGACACTAGGTAGTCCAGGATGGCCCCAAACTCAAGAGTCTTGCCTCAGCCTGAGTATAGTGATCAGGGTGTACAGCCCCACACCCAGCTTAAGTACAATGGTACTAGAACAAAGCCCACCATTTACACATGAGCTGACTATAACTGCTTGTGAGGAATGATGAGCTCGAAAGGACATGATTGCACCAGCACTGACAGCCAGATGTATTTTATTTCCTGGACCTCTGTGGAAGTCACAGGCTTTCTCCATCCTACAGGTCAAGACTAGTCCTCAACACTGGTTAAGGGGACTGGTTATTCTTCCAGGGGCCTTGGTTTGATTCCTAGCACCACATAGCAGCTAACTGTAACTCCAGTCCCAAGGGATCCAAGGCCCTCTTCTGACCTCCTTGGGCACCAGGCATGAGTACATAGACATACATCCAGGCAAAATACCAGTACACATAAAATAAATTAAGGAGAGGACAGACACACAAACAGCACTCAAATAGGAAGAAGCACAGCCAGTCACTAGCTAGCTAATGTCTTCCCTGTCTGCAGGAGAGCATGGCCTGAGCTAATTTCCCAGGGAACATAGCGGTTCATCTGCCCACCTTGTCCTCCAGCGCCGCCATTCTCTCCTTCAGATGCAGCTGCAGCCTCTCATTGGATTCGGAGAGTAGCTTGTCCACAGTGTCAGACAGGCGTTTATTATGTTCTTCATTCATCTTTTCTCTCTGCCTTGCCTAAAACAGGAGGGGAAAGCTTCCAATTTCAGGGTCATATCCAGCCCTTCGGAAGCACCAGACCAATGGTCACCAGAGGTTATACTCCCATCTTCTCATCCCCAAGGAACATTTTGTTGTTGTTGGTGGTGGTTTTTTTTGTTTTTCGAGACTGAGTTTTTCTATATTGTTCTGGCTGTCCTGGAACTCACTCTGTAGACTAGGCTGGCCTCGAACTCAGAAATCCGCCTCCTAAATGCTGGGACTAAAGGCATGCGCCACCACTGCCTGACTCCCCAAGGGACTTTCAAGTGACAACTACCTCTAGGATATGAAATACTCGGGACAATCCTAGAGAGGCTGCTGCCTTTACTAAACCAAGACCTACAACTGTCTCAAGAATGTCAGGCTGGGCAGTGGTGGCACCTGCCTTTAATCCTAGCACTTGGGAGGCAAGTGGATTTCTGAATTCAAGGCCAGCCTGGTCTACAGAGTGAGTTCCAGGACAGCCAGGGCTACACAGAGAAACCCTGTCTTGAAAAAAAAAAAAAGAAAGGAAGGAAGGAAGGAAAGAAGGAAGGAAGGGAAAAAGAAAGAGAGAGAGAGAATGTCAGTAGTCTCTAGCTCTCAA
>JADRCD010212807.1:6618-20650 GCA_019843815.1 Montemys delectorum
ACACACATACACTCACACACACTCACATACATACAAACACACACACATACTTACCCATACATACACACACACACACAAACGCACATGTACAAACACACAGACTCACATGTGATGTTACACTGTGCACAGGAGCTGGGATCAGTCATGTGTCTTTTGTTCTTTTCTTTTTGTCTGATTTTTTTGAGACAGACTCTCACTCTGTACTCCTGGATATATACAGCTCTAAACTCACGATGTAGACCAGGCTGGCCTCTGACTTTGCTCAGTCCCCCTCCTTTGCCGCCCATGTGTGGGGATTACAAGGGAGAGTTACTATGATCTGCTCACACATTCCCCTAAGAAGAGCCTCTCCCCAAAAGATCCTCCCAGGAGGCAAGAACTGCCCAGCAGCACAATACGGAGCCCCGAACTTGCTGAACAAGTTACTGTTCTTTTTCCACACTTGCTGAATTCCAGCCACATAATAGACGCTGTCTTACACACCGCTGGTCCCGATTATTCTGCAGTCTTGAGAAGCCGGTAAGCCTGGTGAAAGCGGGGATGAAGGGAATGCACACAAGCCGAAATGGGGTCTGGAAAGGGGCACTTGTGGTAATTGCCATGTCTGGTTCCACATTCTCGGACAACTACTTAGAGCTCTGACCAACCGTGCAAAGACAATGCCTGGCTTGTTGGCCTGAACAAAGGCAAACAATGCTACCCACTCCCCATGATTCCACGGGCCATTTTGTGGGCTGAAATAAGAAAGGAAGGGAACCAGGCATGCGGTGCGCCCTGCTTTCCCTGAAGACGGAGAGACATGAAACCGAGGATGTGTCCAGGTCTGCCTGTCCACTTCAGATGGCTTACTATGTTACAGGCATATGACTATTTCTCTTACACAGTATCAAAGTGAGGCACAAATAAGAAACAGACAGTTTGTAAAAGAAGTGGGTTTTTTTTTTTTTTTTGGTTTTGTTTTGTTTCGTTTTGTTTTGTTTTTTAGCTGTGGCCCCTAGGAACAATGTGGTTGCTACTGAGGCTGTGACCCTTTATGCCTGGTCAGAGGTGACCAGGGTCATCATCCCTGCCCAGGAGAGAAGAGCATGTCAAACCCCCAATCTGACTCTGACTGGAAGAGAGTGATTATCGATGGTTTGAATGAGATCGCCCCCATAGACTCGTGGGTTTGAATATTTGATTACCAGTAGGCTAGCTGTTTAGGAAGGGTTGCAGTCATGACTTTGTTGGAGAAGGTGTGTCATGAGGGGTGGGCTTTTAAAACCTCAAAAGCCCACACACGTCAGATCCTATCTTGCTTGTTCTCCCTTTGCCTGAAACGTGTAGATCAAATGCCTGCCTGCCTTCCTCCTTGCTCCTCACCATGATGCTCATGGACTAACCCTCTGAAACAGTAAGCAAGTCCTCCTGCCCCACCAAATACTTTCTGTTGTTATACATGGCTGTGGTCATGGAGTCTCACCACAACAACCGAGCAGTGTCTGAGGCACGGGGAGTTTACATATTTTTCAGTTTCTGTGTAACAAGACATGTTTAATTAACGTTAAAATACATTTTGTTGTGGCATTACTACACAGATAATTTCCAAGAGAGAAATTTAATATAATATAATATTTATATAATACATAATAATATAATGTAAATGAGTAATTAATATCATTCTCATTATTTCTATAATTATATATTATACATTTTTATTTTATATATTTATATTTTAAATATGTTAATTATATATCAATATACAACATGTTAATATATATAAATATAACTATATTATATATTTGTTTTAGTTAGGGTTTTACTGCTATGAACGGAGATAGCATGACCACAGCAACTTTGTAAGGACAACATTTAATTGGGGCTGGCTTACAGATTCAGAGGTTCAGCCCCTTATCATCAAGGCAGGAAGATGGTAGTATCCAGGCAGCCATGGCGTAGGAGGAGCTGAGAGTTCTACATCTTGTTCAGAAGGCAAACAGGGGAAGACTGGCTTCCAGGCAGCTAGGATAAGGGCCTTAAAGCCTACACTCACAGTGACATACCTACTCCAACAAGACCACACCTTCTAATAGTGCCACACCCTAGGCCAAGCATACACAAACCATCACATTCCACTCCCTGACCCCCATATGCTTGTTCAAACACATGAGTCAATGGGGACCATCCCTAGCCATAGCAAAATAAAAATGTATATCCCGCCGGGCGGTGGTGGCACACGCTTTTAATCCCAGCACTTGGGAGGCAGAGGCAGGCGGATTTCTGAGTTCGAGGCCAGCCTGGTCTACAGAGTGAGTTCCAGGACAGCCAGGGCTATACAGAAAAACCCTGTCTCGAAACGCCCCCCCCCCAAAAAAAATGTATATCCCTAGCCATAGCATAATAAAAATGTCCGTTTAGTGCAACTTCCAAAGTCCCCATAGTCTATAGCAGACTCAACCATGTTAAAAGTCCAAATATAGATAATTATACATAGTATATATAATACATATAAAATATATCAATTAATAAAATAATATAATAATTAATATAATTAATTCTCAGCAAGTCTATTTTCCTATTTCCTGAGCAGCAATTCGCTGGTCTACAGCTGTCTTTCATTGGCCCACTCATTAGTGCTACGATAGTGGTCTAGTTTCCTTTCGGTTGCTGTGATAATCACCGTGACCAAAACACAACTTGAGGAGGAAACAGTTTCTTTCACCTCGAAGCTAAAGTCTGTCATCAAGGGAAATCAGGGCAGGAACTAAAGGCAAGAGCCTAGAACAGAAACCACGAAGGAACTCTACCTACTTACAGGCTCATGTTCAACAACCTTCCTTATATAGCCTAGGGCCCACCTGCCTAGGGATGGCGTACCCCCCCCCCTACAGTGGACTAGACTCTCCTATTTATCAATTAGCAATCAAGAAAATGTTCCCATAGACATGCTCAATCAAAGCATTTCTTCAATTGAAGTCCCCTCTACCCAGGTGACGCCCAAATCGAACAGTAGCGTAGGGTACGACTCCTCGTCCCAGACTTAGCTCTCATAACGCCATTCCATCAGCTCGCCCCGCAAACAGCTCAGTTTGGCATGTAACACAGCCATGCACAACATGTAAAATTCCATTATGGTGAAGAGGAACGCGTCAGACTGTGTCATGCTTCAATTAAAAGAAGAATACACTGGTAACTAAGAGCTAGAGGCAGAGCTAGGTGATAGAGGGGGTCCCTTGACGTGCCAGACCCTAGGTTTGATTCCCAGTACTGAAGAAAAGAATCAATATAGATAAAACAAAAGACTATTGAGCTCACTGATTGTGTCCTTACCATGCATGAGACCCTGGGCTTGAGGAAGGTTAGCCTGGAGCTCTCTGTTTGTAACTCACCAAACTAGCTATGTGAAAACAGACATTTAACCTCCAGGCCCAATACTCTAGGGGCATATCTGCTTTAACTCTTTCTCTTTGCAGAGGAAAATAAGGGGTAGCCTGATAAAGCCAGTTATTCAAATGTTCTAGTGGGGCTTGTTTTCAATTCACACTTTCTGAGCATGCAAGCCCACTTCCAACTACAGGGTCATGTCAGTTAGTGTGGCTACCAGCTAGCTATCCATTGGACTGGGCATGGTAGTGCATGCCTTTAATCCCAGCAGTTGAGAGGCAGAGGCAGTCAGATCTCTGTTAGTTCAAGGCTGGCCTGGTCTATATAGTGAGTTCCAGAATAACCAAAACTACCCTGTCAAAAAATGTTCAGGATGAGGGTTTTTTTTTGTTTGTTTTGGTTTTTTTTCCTAGCTCTATCTATTTACTTGTAAATTTCAGCTTTTACAGCTGAATAAAATTATATTAACCTACCACAATTTCATTATTTATTCATCTGTTGGCGATATCTAAGTTGCCTCCAATTTCTGGGTATTATGAACAGCGTTGCAGTGAACAAGGGTCTCTGTAGCAGGATGGGGCGCTCTTTGGGCTTATGCCTAAGATACAGCTGGGTCTGGAAGTGGATCTGGTACCTGATTCCTGAGTGATTTCCATGGCAGATGTACAAGTTTGCACTCGCAAAAGCAGTGGAGGAGCACCTCCATTTCCCACACCCTCGACAGCATGAGCTGTCATTTGTTTTATTGATCTTGGCCATTCTGACTGGGGTAAGAGGAAATCGCAAAGTAGTTTTCATTTGCACTTCCTGGATGACTAAGGAGGGTGACTATTTCCTCAAGTGTTTCTATGTCACTTGTGTCTCTTCCAATGAGACCTCTCTGCTTAGTTCTAGCACCATATTTTTTAAGCGCACTATTTGCTTTCTTGATGTCTAGGTTTTTGCTAGTTTGCTTGCTTGCTTGCTTGCCTTTAGTTTGTAGTTGTTCTTTATATACTTTAAATACTAACCCTCTATCAAATATGTACCTGGTAAAGGTCTTTTCCCATTCTGTAGGCTGCCACTTTGTCTGAACAATGGTGTTCCTTGCCATGAAAGCTTTTCAGTTTCACGAGGGGTCACTAATTAACTCTTGGTCTTGGTGACTTTGCTATCAGCGTCTTATTCACAAAGTCCTTCCCATGCCAATGAATTCAAGACTATTTCCCAGTTTCCGCTCTATCCAGGGTCAGTATATTTAGCTTTATGTGGAGGTCTTTGGTACATTTGGAGTTGTTCTGTGCAAGGTGATAAACAGGGATCTGTTCGGGTTCTTCCAAACAGTTTGACTAGCCCCATTTGTTGATGATCCTATCTTCTTTCCACTGTACCTTTTTTTTTTTTTTTTTTTTTTTTTGCTGCTTTGTTAAAAAAAAAAAAAATCATGTCTCCATAGGTGTGTGGATTACATCCAAGTCTTCAGTTCGATTCCACTGACCAATGTGTGTTTTTAATGACAATAGCATGCTGTTATTACAGCTCTGTGGTACAACTTGAAGTTGGGAGGGGGGGTGATACCACTAGCCATTCTTTTATTACTCAGGATCATTTTAGCTATCCCGGTGTGTGTGTGTGTGTGTGTGTGTGTGTGTGTGTGTGTGTGTGTCCATGTGACAGCTCTGCCGTTGCTGTAAATAAATATCAAGAATAACTCATTGAGTTGGACAGTGGTGGCAATGCCTTTAATCCCAGAATTTGGCAGGCAGAGGCAGACGGATCTCTGAGTTTGAGGGCATCCTGGTGTACAGATCAAATTCCAAGACAGGCAGGGCTACACAGAGAAGTCCTAAAAATAAAATAAAATAAAATAAAATAAAATAAAATAAAATAAAATAAACAAAGAATAACTGACCGTAATGAAAAAGCATGCTCAGAATCTACCTGGGGAGGACAGTGAAAAGATGGATGGCCCTGGGCCAATAGGGGCTAAAGCTGAGATCAGTCCCTATAGATGCTTCTGTCTTATGTTAGCTTCCCAATGAACAGGTTAGTTCTCTTTTCTTCTTCTCCAGTGCTTAGGATTTTGTAAGCACTATCATGGTACCTGAGCACTTTTACCTTAAAAACCCCAAACCCAACAGCAAACACCAATACTACCAAGTCAGTCAGACTTGGAGCTATGTTCTTGAGAGGAAAAAGTACCTTACTTGCTCTCTGTACCATCCTTCACTCCCCCCCCCCATCCCCCCCCCCCCCCCCCCCCCCCCCACCCTCCCCCCACCCCCGCAACACACACATTCCAGCCTCTGGTACAAGGTGTTCTGCTAAACACTAGGTGTGAAAGGCACCTAGATGTCAACTAATCCTTTCAGGTAAGACCATTGTAATGCTCCTTTTACAGATGGGGAGACAGGCTGAATATGCTCTTGTAACTGGCCCAGATATCAAAATGTGGCAAGGGAGAACAGAGACACAGCCAATGTGATTAGAAATTCAAAGCCGCGCCCTGGATAGGGCTAACAGGAAATGATGAGACATCTGACTTGGAATGGTGCAGAGGGTTGGCAAGCAAGGGAAGGAATCAGACAAATGCAGCAAACGGAGGGCAAAGTGGCTTATTTACAGGAAAAGCATCATGCGCCTCATGGGGAAAGAGGCAGGGACATAATGGGATTTCTTGAGAAGTTCCTCTTGTCTAGAATCCTAGTTGAGAGCTTCAATCTGAGGACCAAGGGACATTCTGAGTTCAGGAAGCCTCTGGAAGACTCAAAGGATTGGGACGCCATCTCCTTGCAGGGCCAACCTACACCCTCTGCACATTAAGGGACGGGGGCAGTTTGGGTCTTCACTGAATGTCTTTTTTTTTTTAATGTGTGTGGGTGGTTTGCCTGCATGTGTGTCTGTGTACCATGTGTGTGCAGTGCCCAAGGAGACCAGAAAGGACGTCTAATCCCATGGAGCTGGAGTTACAAAGCCTTGTGAGCTGCTACGTGGGTGGGAACTGGAGCAATGCCTTCTGTAAGAATGACGGTGCTCCTAAGTGCCAAGCCTTCTCCCCAGCCCCATCACGGGTGTCTGTTCTGTTCTGTTTGTTTTGAGACAGGGTCTCAGCATGCAGCTCTAGCTATCTTGGGACTTACTATGTAGACCAGGCTGGCCTTGAACTCACAGAGAGCCAACTGCCTCTGCCTTCTGAGTGCTGGGATTAAGTGCATGAGCCTGGCTCACTGGACATTTTTATTTAGCAGGTGGCCACACTAACTGATGGGACCCTGTATCCCTGAGTAGGGAAAAGGATGGAGGAGGACCCCGTCTAAGATGGAAGTAACAGCAGAGTAGCTGCTGTGCTTCGATGTGTTCCTTATAGATCACATGGGGAAAATGGAACCGTAGTGCACATTGGTTGTGACAAATGGGCTTTACAAAATATTGCTGTTGAGTTTTTAGGTTAGGATGCAAACATGTGTGTCACAGCCGGGTGGTGGTGGCACACACCTTTAATCCCAGCTCTTGGGAGGCAGAGGCAGGCGGATTTCTGAGTTCAAGGCCAGCCTGGTCTATAGAGTGAGTTCCAGGGCTACACAGAGAAACCCTGTCTTGAAAAAAAAAATGTGTGTTACTATGGCACCTTTATACACATATACATGTGGCACATGTACATACATATGTACATATGTGCATATATACACATATACATATATACATATACATAAATACATATATACATACACAAATATAAATACATCATATACACAAATATATATACATCATATATACATATATACACATACATCATATACATGTATACACATATATCATATACACATATACATACACACATGTACACATATACATCAATACATGTATACATACACCTATACATCATATACATATACATTATATACACATACAATGTGTCACTATACTTTGCTGTTCTTCCTGGTTGGTTTCCCTCTTGCTCCCTGGCAGTCCTACCTCCTGCTTTCATGTATTTATTATTATACCTAAGTACACTGTAGCTGTCTTCAGACACCCCAGAAGAGGGCATCAGATCTCATTACGGATGGTTGTGAACCACATGTGGTTTGCTGGGATTTGAACTCAGGACCTTCGGAAGAGCAGTCAGTGCTCTTAACCACTGAGCCATCTCTCCAGCCCCTCTTACCCTCTCTTAAAGTTGTGACCTGCACATTCGCACACACACAATTTTAAATGTACATTCCACATAAAAGCAAAAACATGCAGTATTTAAACATGGAGTATTTGTCTTTCTGAGTCTGCCTTACTTTGCTTAACATAATGATTTCCAGTTACATTCATTTTCTCACAGTCATGACATCGCTTTTCTTCATGGCTACATGAAATTCCACTGTGTGTGTGTGTAGGTCCTCTATCTGTTGCTGGGCATTTAGGCTATGTCCGTTTCCCTGCTATTGAACTCTGCGGTATGTTGATGTAGAGTCCCTTGGGTATTTGACCCAGAGTAGGTCACAGGGTAGCTCTATTTTTAGATTTTTGGGAAACTCTCACACTGATTTCCACAACAGCTTCACAAATTTACATTCCCACCAACAGTGAAAAAGGATTCCTCCTTTTCCACATCCTGGCCGGGGCGCGTTTGCTCTCCTGATTACAGCCATTCCGACTGGGTGAGGTAGAATCTCAGAACAGTTTTAATTTGTATTTTCCTGATGGCTGAGGGTGTTGAACACTTTCTTAAATGTTTATTGACTGAAGAAAAAAGTGCACCAGAAGACGAGGGCAGTCAGAGAGCAACCCTGGACAGGAGATGCATTCCGAGAACTCTGAAAAGGTGATTAGGTCATGAGAGCAGACTACGAGGCTGGTGATGCCGAGTCTCCTTTGGTGCTGCCTGGAAGAAACAGATGTAGAGGAGCAATTCACCCACGAGTATATATCTATCTTCACTTTCTCCAGTTTAACTTAGAGGGAGAGGGAGAGAAGCGAGAGAGAGCGCAAGCCATCAAGCAGTGTGGTCTCTGCTTTAGCTCCAGTCTCTAGGTCCCTGCTTCAAGTTTCCCTCAATAATGGACTGTAGTCAGGGTGTGTCAGTCAAATGTGCCCTTTCCCCCAATGTGATAAGCATTGGTCATGATGCTTATCACAACAATAAAAAAGCAAGCTAAAACTGTTGTCACTGGGGTTGGGGAGATAACTCAGAGTGCCTGTCTTGCATGTGGAAGACCCTGCCTTTAATTTCCTTGGAAATTAAAAAATGCCATAGCCCATTGGAAGAACTAAATAAGATAAAATTGGGAAAAAATTGAAAATATTAACAGTTTGAGAATATTTCCCACAAAGTGGAAAACAAAGCATAAGAAAGAGATAAAAGTTAACCAGAAATAACAGTGGAGCTATGAATCTGCTTAGCAGGCTCCCCCAAAACCTGTAGTTTAAGAAAGAACACTGGAAATCAAGGAAGAGGATTAGGTTAACGATTGAAAGATTTCCCAGCCAGAAAAAGCCTGAGTTTCTAAATGAAAAAGGCTAACTATCCAACTAACCAATCAATGTCAACTAACCAATTAGTGCCAACTAACCAACCAGTGCTAACTAAGCAGCCAATGCCAACTCCCTTGCCAACGCCAACTACCCAAACCATGAAAATAAGTTCATACGAACCAACTTAGGGTGAAATCTCAGGTCACTCAGGACAGAAGACCCTGAAGCTTCCTGGAATGAAAATAACACCAATAATGGAGCAGAATTGATGGCCACCACATCTCAAGAGCACAGATGTACCCAGCAATGCCTACAGAATCCCAAGGGAAGATGATTCCCAACATAGAAATACACAGATTTCCCTAAAGCCTCATTCAAATGAAGACTAAGAAAAGACATGAGCAGCCAAGCCACTCTCAAGGAGCCTGTCCTGATGAGTCTGGTTGAGTCCACTAAAACAAGGGGCAAAACCAAGAGAAACAGACACAGGATCAACTGCGGAACCCAACACCAGAGAATGGAGGGCGAGATCAAACAATGGCAGAAGGGCAGAAAGTTGTGGTGTGACTGCTGAGGAAGACTGGCTCCAGAGAAGAACCTAAACCAAGCAAACACAGAACTTTATTAACTGCCAAGAGAGCAGATGTTACACGGAAAAAGATATAAACTGATCGGATACTAAGTAGCTTAGCTATCAATCATACTTTCAAATACTTGGATAACTAATTTTAACAGTTTTGCGGAGAACGAGGAATGGTGCTAGGAGTGGTGTTGGGGGGCCTATTTAAGAAACCTAAGTAACAAATGTCCCACACAGGAAATAGATGGAAACATTGAAAGTCAGGAGATAGTA
Source organism: Montemys delectorum (assembly GCA_019843815.1). Classification (NCBI taxonomy): domain Eukaryota; kingdom Metazoa; phylum Chordata; class Mammalia; order Rodentia; family Muridae; genus Montemys; species Montemys delectorum. Next base: position 16,277 of record JADRCD010212807.1, read on the forward strand.
ATGGAAAGCTAACTATTGAGAAATATGGAAGCAATTATCAACAGAAACAATGTAACAAGCAGGAGAGGAGATAAGGGGGCAAATGGATGACATAAGGAGGTTTGGCTTTAAGTCCTATACAAGTTAAAATGTATAGAGATTAAAAGCATAAACACAGTAGATGTGACAATATTAGTACCAGATAAAACAATATTTAAGCCAAAAGTATTATGAATGAAAACTTATTTCGTAATGATAAAAGGCTCTCTCTCCTGAGAAGACATACTATCATCAATCTTTACCCTCTTGACTGCATACAGCCATTAAGTAATAGTCTTAATATGTATTAAAATATGACAAAAACATTGGCAATAACAAATTCATTAGAACTCTTTATCCAAATCTTTCTCAAAAAGCTGAGATTAAACAGACAAAAGAATTAATTCTGTATTCATGTTGAAGAGGTGAATAGTATAATTAAGTAGAATATATTCTTACACAACCATGTAAATATTTGCACACATATATATCCACATATATTCCTTTTCAGTTGACCTTAGAACACTCATGAGATACATTAAGGGCTAGTGAGGGAGCTCAGCAGGTAGAGGTGCTTGTTACAGAGACAGAAAACTTGAGTTCAATCTACAGACCCACATGGTAGCAAAAGAGACCAAATTCCCACTAGTTGTCCTCTGATTTCCAGTGTGTGCTCACACACAAAATAAATAAATTAAAATGTAATTCTAAAAAACTTAAGAGACATTACTCAACAGTACACATTAAAAATTCCAGTACAGCTCAACACGAACATGCATTATGGTTATCCAGTCTCAGGCCATAGGTGGTAAGATTAAAAATAAAGAAAGCAAAACAGCAGGGAAAAAAATTAAATCACTTACACACTTTCAATGTTAATCTCTAGAGTAAAAAAGAAAATTTAAATGATATCGTTAACTCTTTTGAAATGGACAGTAAATTTAACAAGATAAAACCAGAATCTTAAAGGTGGCAACAATATCTTGAAGACAGCACGTGTCAAAGCTGGGGAGATGGCTCAGTCCTGAAGGTACCTGCCAGTAAACTCCAGTTCACACCCCAGAAACAAAGGAAACCCAGGTGTGGTGCTGTGTGCTTGTAAGCCAGCCCTAGGGCAGCAGAGACTCGTGGATCCCTGGGGTAGCTGCCTTGCCAGCTTAGCCTAATTAGAAAGCTCCAGGCCAGTGTGAGGCAACCTGCCTGAGAAACTATACCTAAGGTCATCCTCTGCTACACACACACACATACACACACACACACACACACACACACACACACACCTCTATAGAAGAGGAATTAATCAAAATGAAAAAAAACCAATATAATTGATATAACCAATACAACCAAATAACCAATAAAACCAATACAACCAAAAACTGTTTGAAGAGGTTAGTGGGGAAGACAGATAAACTTTGGAAACTCAGAACAACTGTAAAGGAAAGACAGCTAAATAGAATTAAGAAAAGACATATAAATAAATAAAATCATAAAGAGGGGCAAAAATCCTAATTTCTCATCAAGAATTTTAACATCTAGATGACACACTTGTAAAAGCAATGTTTTCAAAGGCAAAAATCATTTTGTGGGACTTTTAAAAAGTTGTATTGGGACACACACACAAATGTCACACTAAGTAGACAAGTAGGGGCAGTAATTTCTGCATAGAGCAGCTCTCAATACGGTTTTTAAGCCTTTTCCATCACCCAAAGAGCAATCCTGTAACTGCTAAACCATCTCCCGTTACTCTTCCCTAGGCCCCCATAACATCTAATCCACTTTCTATGGATCTACAGTTCTGGCTATCCCATGATGGAGAGCCATGCACCTTGGGTGTTCTCGGATGGCCCTATTTAAGTTGTCTGTCCTTAGCTCTCATCCGCCATCACATTTGTCAGAATGTCACTCCCTTGTATGGATTAATACTGTCTTATGCTAGGGACATCGTGGACAACAGTAGCTTTGAAAGAAGGAGAAAGCAATCATCAGATCAATTGCTTTGGAACAGAGTGAAATGAAAATCTCTCCTTAGGTTGGACATGGTGGTTCATGGCTTCATTCCCAGCAGGCAGGAGGCAGAGACAGGCAGATCTCTGTGAGTTTGATGGCAGCTTGCTCTACATAGTAAGTTCCAGATACCGTCTCAAAAACAACAAACAAGCAAACAAACAAAAATCTCTCCTTGAAAAGTTCTTTGCTTAAGTTACAAGAAACTTCTCCCAGACCCAGGAGACAGGTAAAGGTTCCAAAGACCGAGGAATATATGATGTCTAAATCATTTTAGAAGAATAACACGATCCTGAACAGACAAAATTCTTAATAAATAGGCTAAGAAGAAAAGAATTACTACTGAAAATACAGGAACTTAAAAGGAGCCTGTGAAGCGCAATTTATTGGAGCTCTTAGAAACTCAAAAGTGACTCTCCCTGAAGGTTTATCCCAGGAGTCCAAGACAGTCCAACCCTGAGAAATCTCTCACTGGAATGGAACATTTGCAAACTAAAGAAGAGAAGCAACATGGATCGTCTTCTCACATGTAGAACACAATTTCCATCAAATTCCAACCTCTCTTTCCAAGTAAATTAGAAAAAGAAAGAATGTTCCTTTGCTAATTCCCTTATTTATTGGTGAAATAATACGAGTGTCCCATAAAAGCCACAGTAATACAGGTTACCATTCTACAACCATGAAGAGGTCAAGACTCACAGGTTGAGAAACCCTGCTCCAAGGCCTTTTCTCCTTAGGGGCAAATACCAAAGAGGTGAATTTCAATGAAATGAAGAAAAATTTTACAGCTTTCAGGAAATACGAGAATAAACATCAAAAATAAGAGCGGTCATGTTTTAAAACTGTCAATGAGCTGAGCGGTCTGTAAACTCCAAAGGGAATTTCAATCGGATATTCAGCGGAAGTTGGCGAACTGACTCCAAATGCATTGGGGGAAAGAGAAGTATGAAGAACCGACAGAAATACTGAAGAAGAAAAAAACAAACCCAAGGATAAAGAGAGGAGAATTGTCCTGCCAGATTGCGAAACAAATTGCCGGACTACCACAGTTAGAGCAGGGTGATTGCCATGCGGGAGAGATTCACGGAGATGCTCCGTCTACACCCTGGGATTCATTGCATCACCCAAGTGGCATTTCAAATTAGTGTGGGAAGTGGCGGGACATTTGCTGTCCACTGGGAAAACGCAGATCCCTGCCTCGCATCACAGGAAAGGCAATTGATTTCAGGTCTAATTAGAGAAAGTTCCAAATAGAGACTTCTGAACTCAGAAGAAGCGGGTTTGCTGGCTGAGAACCAGACTTCCAATGCGATGCCCCAGACCGGCTGTGAGTGGGAGGGCTAGCCCCCAGGGCCCTCCCTGCCTTGGTGTGAGAGCCCGCAGTTAGAGTGAAGTGTTCTGAGGTGTGTTTCTTAGTCTGGAAGGTCCTTCCAAGTCCGTATGGCCCTTCCAAGTCCAGTTTCATCAACCTGGAGTTGCCCAAGGCACTCATACGACTTTCCAGCGCAACGGGAGCCTGTAAAACCGGATCCTCCTGAGATTTAATGCTATTCCTGAGCTGGTAGTGATGCAGAGATTCCCACAGAATCATGGACATCCCCTTCAGTGTGAAGACACAAAACTTCTGAGTTACTAGGACTTACTGCCACCATAGATATGACTTCTACAGGTGGCTTCGTGTGGCTGGATCAGCTCAGTAGATTTTTTTTTCTTTTATTTTTCAGAAAAATATTTACATCTACCTATCTATTTATCTATCTATTTATGTACTGTGTATATACACAGAGCAGATGGAGAGGTCAGAGGACAACTTCAGGGAGCTTGTTTTGTCTTTCCACGGTGTGAGTCTTGAGATCAAACTCAGGTCACCAGGTTTCACAGCCGTAGATTTTAGGGAGTGGTGTGCATTCCATTCCAACCTGTGCTGCCCAAGAGACCCTTCCACGACAATGGGATTAGTCCCTGTCTTCACTCACCAGTTCAGTAGCCACGGGGGTGGGAGTGTTAACACTTAAAATGTGGCTGGCACAACAGGAGTCAAAATCTCCACCATGCTTCAATGCCGTTTAAATATCCACGCTAACATGTGACTGCCAACGGATGTGTGCAAGTACGACACATTAGCGGTCATCAGCCTGAGCCCCTGGGCCAGGTAGGACCTTGTGGAAGTCCCACAGCATAGATCTGGACTAGAACCAGGGGGAATCTTCAAAGAAGCTCTTCTAGTTTCTTACTGATTCCAGACCCAGCTACAAACTTAGCAGCTTAAAACAGTTCCAAAGAGTTATCTCACACTTCCGGAGGTCAGGAGGCCAAAATGATCTTAATGTAGAAGGAGGAAGTTGAAGCATT
>JADRCD010212808.1:0-27218 GCA_019843815.1 Montemys delectorum
ACAGAGATAGAGAGACAGAGTCAGAGACAGAGAGACAGAGAGACAGACTCTGGGCTTTGGAACCTCAAATCCCACCCCCAGTGACACACTTCCTCCAGCAAGGCCACACCTCCTAGTCCTTCTAATCCTTTCAAATAATGATACTCCCTGATGACAAAGCATTCAAGTATATGAGCCTATGGGGGAGGGGGTGTATTTTCATTCGAACCACCACACCCTTCATTCATTTTGACTCTTATTTTTTCTACTGTTGTGATCACTATATCTTCCCAGGATCCTTCAATGTGGAAGAGCAGAAGTTAGTTTTAGAAACATTGCGTGTGTTTGTTGCGGTGGGGTTCATAGTGTATTAAACAGTGAACCCAGCAAACATGTATCTAAGCCCTAGCCCTAGGCCCCGGCACATGATCTCCATGGAAAATGGGCCTTTGTCAGTAGATTTGGGCAAGGATTGGGGTCCTCACAGCAAGACAAGGGAGCCAGGGAAGCATAGGCTGGAGTCCAAGTGAAGACAGGGCTGAGTCTGGAGTGGTCAGCAGGATGCCTGGGATTGTCGAAAGGCAAGGAGGGGGCTGCTCTGGAGTCCTGGGAGGCTCAGGCTCGGCTATTGGCTTTAGAAGGGTAAATGTCCGACAACTGAAGCCACCCAGGGTGTGGCTGTTTGTCCCCCAGCCCCAGGAAGCCCCCAGGACTCAAGGCCGAGTGTCTGGGGCATCATTTACCCTCGTCAGGGTTAGCTGAAGCTGGAGGAGAGGAGTTCTTCAGGTTCCCACTCACTCCTGTCTCTCCCCTGTAACTGCGTGGATCCGACCAGAAACCCTGCCTTTCGGAGCTCTGCTCATCACAGCCATTCCTGACTCCATCAACAACAGCAAGACAGCTGGGCAGGGGTGTCACTTCCTCCTCCCATCGGGCACCTCCCTTTCAACAGACACTGAGTGAACCCTGACCCCGTTACAGGCGCCCGCTGGGAGAGCGGAGCAGAGCTGAACTCGGTTGGTGTGAGAAACTGTCTTTGTAAGAATCAACCATTGGGGTACAACAGATGTGGACACCAGCATGGTAGCATTCAAAGAGGTGAGGGGCTGAGGGTGTGGCTTAAAGGGAGGCCACCTAGGTTGTGTGGGGAAACTGCTAAGGTCAAAGTCGTCCATGATCACAGAGCCTCGGGGTCAGTGTACAAGATGGGAGACTCCCTTCGTTGGCAGGGTTTCCCCTCTCTGACTTTGTCTGGGGAATTCTAAGCCTCCCCCATCCCCACCCCAATGCCTCTACCTGAGGAATGTCAGGTAGCCTAGTTAGATTACAGGATCAGTTTCCTTTCTCCTGATTACAACCTGTTCGACCAGCACTTGAGATTCCTGAGATGACTCCCGGTGCTAATGAGGCGTTTCTGTACCCTAAGCCCTCAGCCAATGACCTCTGCCCATCCTGGATGTTCCTACCTTCAGTCCCCCAACACTTTATAAGCCTTGAATCACCCTAAGTAATGTTGATCTGCCTCCTGATAGCCAGTCCTGGTGTGGTCATTCACCGTATCTAACAGGGCTTCCGAACTCTGCTCCCGGTGCCCTCGTGGACCTTAGTGGCTGAGGATCCACGAGCAGGGAGGCCCATGAGGTTGGGTCCCCAATGTTAGAGAGAGTTGCTGGATGCTGGGGGGGGGGCGTTGAAGAGGGGTGGGAGTGAGGGAGCACATGCCAGATGTTGAGGCCAGAGACTGGTTCACAGAAACAATGTATTAAATCCTGCTTGTTATCTCTGTTGTTAAGAAGGTGTTCTTAGAGAAGCCAGGTGCAGTGCCAGTACAGCATGACCCTGGGCTGAGTCCAGGGACTCTTGAAATGGGAGAATGGTGGAGCAGTTGGCTGCACCGACAGCTGCAGACAGCTCTTTGGCCTCATCTCCAAGCCTGTGGCTCATGGCTGTGGACCCTTCCTACCATGTGCACTCATGAACACACGTGTCCTTAGCGGTGACAGTCAGTTTCCCTGGTCGCCCCAGGGCTGGGGGAGAAGCTTTAAGAGTCATTTTCCTTTGAGCCGTGGTGGTCAGTGACTTCATACCTATGGTCTCCTGCCATATGGAAACTGACAGATCTCCAGCCCAGGCCTGAGCTTATCTGTGACCTTCTCCCATGTGACCCTGTGGCACAGGGAAGGCAGTTTATATTCCTGCCACTGTGCTTGCTGTGACCTTGGATCATCCAGAGGGCCCAGTAGTATCAGGGCCTGGAATGCCATTTTAGTATAGCCAGTGTGAAGCCATCATGGGCACTTGTTTTCCTTCCTGGGGAAGGAGCCCAGAGCCCCCTAGGGAGCTGGCCTAACAAGAAGAGGGCTCCAGCAGCCACAGCCCCCCCAAAGGCTTCTTCGAGGCCCAAGGTCCTTCAGAAAGTTGAGAGTTGGCTGCAGTAGGTAATAGGCTAGGGACGCTACTCTTGGTATCCCTCAAACACGGGGCTCAGCTACGATGGGTAGATGCAGCCCCCTGCCACACCCAGACTGTGTTCAACAGAACTCACTATCAGCACAGAGCCTGGAGCACCGTGAATGTGGAGGGCAGACGGAGATACCGAGAGTAAAACCTGGATGGGTCAGAGCCCTACAGAACGTGGAGTCTTGCCAGTGTGATTGTCCAAGCAGGTGTGCCTGGGAGCAGGTGTGCCTGGGTGCAGGTTTTCCTGGATAAAGGTGTGCCTGGGAGCAGATGTGTCTGGGTGCAGGTGTGCCTGGATGTGGGTGGTTCCTGGATGCGGGTGTGTCTGGGTGTGCCTGGGTGCAGGTGTGCCTGGAAGCAAGTGTGCATGGGTGCAAGTGTGCATGGGTGCAGGTGTGTCTGGGTGCAGGTGTTCTTGGGTGCAGGTGTGCCTGGGTGCAGGTGTGCCTGGGAGCAAGTGTGTCTGGGTGCAGGTGTTCCTGGATGCGGGTGTTCCCGGGTGCGGGTGTGTCTGGGTGCGGGTATTTCTGGGTACAGGTGTGCCTGGGTGCAGATGTGCCTGGTGCAGGTGTTCCTGGGTGCAGGTGTTCCTGGGTGCAGGTGTGTCTGGGTGCTCGACCGCCTGAGGGCTCCTGCGTCCCATTCTCACTTTCTACATAGGAAAAAAGTTTGAGGTTCACATTATAATTTACTGCTCAACCTCAGCCCCAGTCATTTTCAAGGTGTTTGGGTGTCTTTTGTCAACAACCAGTTGTCTGAGGAGTCATCTGCTCTATCTGTCTAGAAACTGCTCGCAAGCAGAGAGGTCCTGGCTGCTTTCTCATTTCTGTGGATGCTGGCCCTGGCAGAACCAGCAGCAAGTGGCACCCTCTAGTGGCAAAGGCCTTGCTATGCCTGGGTATGGGGGACCTTGGGGTTGTGAATAGACAACCTTGGCCTAAAAGACTTGGTGGCTCTCGAAACTCAGTGACCAGGGATGGCAGTCTCTCTGCTCTGGCTCCTCCTCATGGTCTTTCATTCTCTTTGGTCCCAGGGTTCTGGGGCAGCTGGTGCTGTGACTGGAGCAGCCTACAGCTCCCTTGCCCAGTACCTGGACTGCAGTCAGCTCCCTGGGATGTAGATTGCATATGGTAGCTCCTGGCTGTGCAGGGCCAAGGCCCATCTTTTCATCTGCCTGCTAGAAAGTTCTCTTCATGTAAGATCAAGATTAAGACTGGAGAAGTACCCTTGGGGGCAAAGGTAAGATGGCTCAGTGTGTAAAGGTGGTTGCCACCAAGCCTGATGACCAGATTCAATCCCCAGGACCCACAGGGCAGAAACAGAGACCCTGTTTTGACCTACTGCTTGCCCTCTCTCTCTCTCTCTCTCTCTCTCTCTCTCTCTCTCTCTCTCTCTCTCTCTCTCCCTCCCTCCCTCTCTCCACACACACACACACACACATTAAAATGCAATGCAGGGCTGTCGAGTTGGCTCAGCAGGTAAGAGCACTGACTGCTCTTCCGAAGGTCCTGAGTTCAGATCTTAGCAACCACATGGTGGCTCACAACCATCTGTAATGAGATCTGATGCCCTCTTCTGGTGTGTCTGAAGACAGCTACAGTGTATTACACCAGAGCGAGCGGGGCTGGAGCAAGCTGGGGCCAGAGCGAGCGGGGCAGTCCTGAGTTCAATTCCCAGCAGCCACATGATGACTCACAGCCATCTGTACAGCTACAGTGTACGCATACACATAAAATAAATAAATAAATCTTTAAAATGTAATGCAATAAATTAAAAAAAGAAAGTTTGACAACAGGTGACATTCTTCCTCCTAAAAATGCAGAAGCACTGGAATAAGGACAAAATGCCAACTAATTAATGTTTTGTTTGTTACCATGAAAAGCCTGCCATGCTCCAGTCAGTCGCTCAGCTTCTTCTGCCTCCAGTTGCAGCCGCTCGAACAGTGACTCATCTCCTAATGTTCTAACACTCCCAGCCCGGCCCAGAGCGGCACATCATGTCTAAGTGCGATGTGTCCCCCAGCCACAGCCTTTCTGCTGGAGTGTGTGGGACGGATGGCTTTGATCTGGGCCAAGGCTGTGTGCTTACGGAATTGCTAACGTGTGTGCTGGCCCAGGGCTTCAGCAGCAGTCAGAGCTTCAGGCTGAGGCTGGGAGGCAGGACCACCTTTCTGGGTCCTGGAGTTCTGTTACCGTGGAGAGGTAGTAGAAAAGGACCCTGGGGAAGGCCCGGAGAACTCCAAATTAGCCCACTCCTTTGTGGTGTGTTGGGATATCTGTGGGTACAAGGCAAAGTGGGAATATAGCCAGCTTGCCTTCGGCATGTACCCAAGAAAGGGGGTCTTAGGAATGGAGTGTGTGTGTGTGTGTGTGTGTGTGTGTGTGTGTTTGTGTGTGCTCGCACATGCTGTACCCACTGTTGACTTTGTGTTTGGCACAGGCCACCCCCTGCCTCAGCAGCCGATCCTGCCCAGGGCTGAACTGGAGTGTCTGACAGTTGAGTTATAGCTGCTGGGCTTTTTTCTGGAACCCTCATCATAAAGATGAATGAGCTGCCTGCTCTGGGTTAGGAACGCCTTCGGAGCGGGGCGCTTTCCCTTTCTTATGCACCTTATGGAGAGAAATTATCTTAATCTAAAAAAGAAAAAAAAATCACAGAAAGTCTAAGAAATGTGTGTGCCAGTCCTCCAAAAAGGGAGGGAATCAGGCTGGGGGAGTGAAAGAATGTTCTAGAACCTTTTGAGCTCTCTAGCTGTTGTGAGAACTTGGGGCTGAGGATGGTCTTACCTTACTCCCCACCCCACCCCCACCTGGAGATGAGATACCTTAATTGGAAAGAGGAAGTGAGGGTGGAGCCCTAGTCCATAGCACTGAAGTGTCCATGGCCCCAAGCTCCGTCGCTGTCTATGAACACAGCAGAGGCCCCTCAAGGACTGAGGAAAGGGGGTCCTGCCTTCTGTAGGCAGGGCCCCCTAAAGCTCCCACAAAAGCCCAAGTGCCTGGTACCTGGGTTCACAGATCACACTGTGACGTGGGGCCAGTGTCTGTTACACAGCCCGAGCTGACTCCAGTGCCCACTGCCTCTGTGTGAAACACTAACCTCTGAACTCCCCAGCCCTTGGAGAAGCTCTAGTGCTCTCTAGAGTGCCTGGGCTCAGTGTGGCCACTTTGCTCATTTCAATCTCGTGGTGTGGCAGGAACTCCACATCACTCCTCGTGGACCCAAGCAGTTTGTCCAAGGGCACACAACCAGGAAGAGCGAGCACGAGGTGCAGGGTCCTAGCCTAAGTCTTCCTGCCCTAGCTGATCTTTCTCTGGGAATCTGAGGTGGGGCTGTAACAGGCTACCTGACCCTCAGGGCTCTGCAGGGGTGTTTGCCTCCCAACCCCCTCCTTAACACCCACTTAGAAGGGCCAATCTCTGAGCACAGCAGCCCAGCCCCACCTGGCTTCCGGGCCTCAAGCAGAAATTACGGCACGAGGAATTTGGGTCCTCTGGCCTGCAGCATCCCACCACGCTGCACCTCCCAGCTTCCTCCTCTCGGTTCCCCCTGCAGAGGCAACTAGGGACCAGCCTCTTAGGTCCTGTGGCTTGATGTCCAGGCCCCGAATGTCTACATTTGGGTCATTTTGCTCCTATGTTTATACCTCTTCAGAAGCAGCTTGCTGTGACTGGCTCCTTTGGAGCCTTGAGCTGAGGTCAGTGCTTTTGGGTGGCAGGGTGTTATCCCCGGGGGGGAATCTCCTCTGACACCTCTCAGTGTGACGAAAAGATGACGAGGGGTAGCAAGTCCCCTTCTCACCTCTTATCTCCTAACAGGACCTGTTAGGGCCAGAGCCTGAATCCCAACAGCTCTAAAACAGCTGCTCCTCCTCCTTGCTGTGCCAATGAAAGAGGCAGCCGCGGTGGAGGGGCAGAGGAAGGTTTATTCAGGGTGGCCACATTGGGAAGAGAACGAGTGGAAAGGTGACAGAGATCCCCAATTCCATCTTCAAGGTCCCCCCTGAGGTTTAAGTTATAGAGACCTAGAGATCTGTGCAGTTAAGCAGGCCTGGTCAAGGTGTGTCCCACACGTCACTGACCCATCTGTCTGGGCTCCAGTCTCTCCTGAAAGGTGACCTGGGCTCCTGGAAAATTCTATGTGGGAGGCTAGCTCCCCTGACTGGCACCAGGCTCTAGGCTTTCCCTTCTCCCAGCCCATGAATCTGCCGAAATTCTTCTGCAGGAATCCTGCCCCAACCCTGTGATAGCCAAAGAGAGACACAGTGTCTTTTGAGAATATCTTTTCTCCTACCAGCAGAGTGACAGTCTCAGCTACTGAGCCCCGGGGTCAGAGGTGCTAGGGTGCTAGGTGGGCCCACTTTCTAAAGGAGAAACTAACACTAGAGGAAAGGTTTTGGAGTCAGGTCTGGATTGAGCTCTCCTGCTGTGTGTGGTCTTTGTGCAGGGACCTTTCTCATAACTGTAGAACTGACTTCTGATCCCAGAGAGGGGCAGACACCAGTAGGTGGTAATCCAGCAGGGGATTATCAACAATTACAGAGAGCACACAGAGCCCCGACCGAGTCTTCTGAAACCTCAAAGCCCACTCCATGACCCATCTGCCCCAACAAGGCCACACCCTCCTGACCCTTCCCAAACAGTTCCACCAACTTGAGACCAAGTATTCAAACATGTGAGCATTTGTGAGTCATTATCAAACTACCACATCCTCCTTTTGTGTGCATGTGCAGGTTTGAGAGTATGTATGTGCACATCCGTGTGCATGCCTGTGAATGTACATCCATGCATACATGTGACCAGGTGGCTTCCATTAGCGTTATTTCCATGAGCACAGCCAATGGCTACAGCACTCCCTTCTCTATCAACCTATTCCTCAGGGGCTGGTGAGGACACCTTGGGAGTCCCTCTCCCCTCCACGGCGGAGAGGATGGTGATGATGGCTCGATCCTGTGGTGTCTGTGCAGGACAGCGCTGCTGCTGAGTTCCAGAGTGTCACAGTCACATATGCCAAAGGTCAGTGTTTGATGACACTCTGCTCCTCCCCTGCTCTCTCAGTCTCTCTGTCCCTTTCTCCCCAGTGCTCCCTGAGCTGTGCAGAGTGAGACAGATGGTCCACTTACGGCAGAGGACTCAACAACTTATTCACAAGCCTTTGGGTCTCTGAAGTTGCCATTGCTCACTGATGGAAGCTAATGGTTACCCTTGTTAACCTACAACTTATTGAGGACAAGTCTCGCCATCAGCCTGCGTAGCACCTTCTACCACGATGAGAGTAGCCAGCAGGGAGGAAGCTTCCAGAAAGTTCCAGCTTGCGTTCTCTACATCCTACAAACAGAGCATGTGATACCTTCAGGAATAGGGTCTGGCCATAGACAACATCTAGTGGGCAGCCAACGAGAGGTAGCAATTGCCTGTATTGTTCTGGGATCTCTGGGGCCTCTTTAACCAACACCTCATAGGGAGGTAGTCCACCCTGGACACTGGGATTTTCGTGTATTAGCCCATGGCTTCTGGGTACAGCTCTATCTACCCCCAGAGAGGGGGTAGTTCTAGGTAGAACTTGACTGCTCATTCTCACTCTACTGGAGGACATTGATAGAATGATTCTTGATCAAGAATTGGCCCAGCTTGGTATACTGGTCACCATGCCCCACACACCTCATCATGCCTCTGGCTTCCACCCTGTAGGTGGCAGCACCTCTGGCCTCTGCCCACCAGGTGTTGTCTGGGAACCACATCTTGGGCTGCTTGGCTGTGAGTTCACCCAATTACTGGTAGTGGCTCAGGTCAGTCCCCATTGGTGGCTGTGATGGGTGTCACTCCCTTAGAACACGCCTCTAGGGAATGCATTTCTGCCCTGTGGGTCCCCAGGACTGCTGTGGCATCCACACAGCATGATGCTGAGACTGGGTATCTGCCCACTGGGCCTGACTCATTCTTCAGAGCCTTGCCTTCTGGTGTGGTGAGTCACCACAGAAGATATTAGCTGGCAGGAGACTGTTAACTAGCTTTCTGGAGCTGCGGACAAAATATATGCAAGAACTTGTAGAGTTCTAATTTAGTTCTCAGGTTCGGGGGTCAGGTCATGGTCCTGACCTCTGCTGACTCTGGCCTGCAGTGAGACATAACACTGTGGGGACATAGCATGGGGGAAGGGCTGATTGTCTTCTAGAAGACAAGAAACAGAGAGATGACCCAGGATGACAGACAGCTCTCCCCTGGTGACGTACTTCCTGGTCCCACCTCCTAAAGTTTCTAGAACCTTCCAAAATATCACCACCAGCCAGAGATCAAGGCTTAAGCTCACGAGTCTTTGGGAGGTTTTCATATCCACATGGTAACAAGAGTGATGGTGCGGGTCCCTTGCCCCTGACACAGCAGCCCGACATCATAGAGCAGCAGCAGGCTGCTCTACCAGCTGCCACAGCTCGTGGGCTATGGCTACGCTTTTCCACTTCCGTGGTGAGCAGTATGTCCTGATGTGGCTGTCAAAGCCAAATAACACAGCGGCAGCTTCCACTGATCTCTCACGTTGTCTTGGTCTCTCTAGAAGACCTGTCAATCAAGCGAGAATCTGGTTCTCTACCTAAGCTGCAGGGTATTTTTATAGCAGGTGGGAAGCTCGCCTCTCCGTGAGTCATTTTCCGCCCAGCTGTCCTGCGTGCCCCTCTGATGTTAAGGATGTTGGCGGCACGAGGCAGTCACCGTGTTGCCGCGGATGGCATTTCATGTCTTTAGCATCTCCGTGTGTTTTAATCATTTTTCTGCTGCTGTGATGAAACACCGCTGCCAAGGTGGCTCATGGAAGGAAAGGTTTGTGGCTCAAGGCAGAGCAAACACCGTCACCGCTGTGGCGGGAGAGCTTGGCAGCAGGCAGCCTGCGGAGGAGAGCAGCAGTCGGGCGCGCACATCCTAAGCCACAAACAGGACGTACAGAGTGGGTGAGCCGGGAAGTGGTGAGACTATTGGAACGCTCAAAGCCCGCCCCCAATGGTGTACTTCCGGGTCGCAAGGCTATGCCTCCTAAACTTCTCCACAGATGGCCACCAGCTGAGGAACAAGTGTCCCAATGTCCTAGCCCGCGGAGGATTCTCATCATAGAGCCCAGGCAGAGCTTCTTAGACAGTGAGCCAAGAGAAATCCTGTCTCCTGAGTATTTTCAGACTCAGGGGACCCCACCAGACGTAGCCACATGCCCCGGCTTCAAGACCCAAGAGCCAACACACCTCGACTGTGTGAACTGCCTGTCTGAGTGTCAGGGACAGCACCAGGCAAGACCCTCACGGTGGGGTGGTGCCTGTGTCCCCTGCCCCCACCCCAGGCCTGTGAAGAGGAGGGCAAGGAAGACACATTCCTGTTACGGTCCACATCTCTCTTGTCTCCAAGTCTCTTTATGTAGCCCAGAGAAGCACATTATTTCAAGGGAGTCATGAGTGAAGGAAGCACTTGGAAGTCGTCTCTCCTGGGCTGCAGCATATCTTAACCCCCCACCCCACCCCTATCTGCTCTTTCTGGCTGCTGCTTCTGTGTGGTCTTGTAAACATGTGGGCCATACTATGGTTCGATGTAGCCAAGGCTGGCCTCAAACTCAAGGTAATTCTCCCGACTCAGCCTCCTGGGCCAAGCCTTTCCTCTTGGCTAAAGCATGATGCTGGAGTTCTTCTCAGACGGGAAGTCTCCCCTGAGCTCCTAGCTGGGCTGCTGCTGTGCCAGCCTGGGGACTATATTTACCAAGATACAGCTAGCCCTCCGAGATGAGACTGTGCCCCCGCTGCCTTAGGTGTCTTCCCTGCAGGACGCATTGCCATTCTGTCACCAAAGAATGCATTGGACTCCCTTGGACACAGTTACTCCACCTGTCACCTGCACTCGGACAGTGACCATGTGGCTCAGTACTGTGTCTTGTCTTTATCTTCTCAGGAAGGTGTGACCAGAGGTAGGCGGGCTCATCTGCATGTGCCCCCCAGGGCTGCTGGGCAGCCCGCTGAGGAAGCCTGAGAAGCCTCCATGTGCCAAGGAAGCAACTGAGGAACTTCGAGGTTTACATGCTCCTAGAACAGTGGCTCCCAACCTTCCTAACGCTGTGACCCTTTATGTTCTCGTGTTGGGGTGACCCCGGCCATAAAACCATTTCCATGGCTACTTCATAGCTGTAATTTTGCTGCCCTTATGAATCATAATGTAAATATCTGAAATGCAAACTCTGATATGGGACTCCTGTGAGAAGGCTGTTCGGCACCCACAACCAGGGATCACGATCCACAGGTTGAGGACTGCTACCCTTGAGCATTTTACACCTGGGCTTACAGGTCTCACCCGTCACCCTTAGAGTCCATCTGAGTCAGTCTTGGGAGCTCAGCAGTGGCGATACATTGACCCTCCTGCCCTCCAGTCCCCCTACCACCTGGAAGCTCAAAGACTGACAAGTCAGTGTGCACAAGATCAGTAGGGAGAGGATCTGGGGTTCAGTGCAGAAGACCCGGGGCTGAACTTGAAACCTAGCAGGCCCCCTGGGGTGCTGGGTAGAGGAGACACTCAAGGGATAGTGTGAGCCAGGGCTGAGCTGACCACAGGAGAAGGCCCACCTGCCTGGGAGAGTGTAGGAGGGCTGGGCAGTGGTGGCGCACACCTTTAATCCCAGCACTTGGGAGGCAGAGGCAGGCGGATTTCTGAGTTCGAGGCCAGCCTGGTCTACAGAATGAGTTCCAGGACAGCCAGGGCTACACAGAGAAACCCTGTCTGGTCTACAGAATGAGTTCCAGGACAGCCAGGGCTACACAGAGAAACCCTGTCTTGAAAAACCAAAAAAAAAAAAAAAAAAAAAAAGTCAGGGGAAGTCAGGGTTCTCTAGAGTCACACAGCTTATGGAACGTCTCTATCTATTAAGGGAACTTATCGTAGCGACTTACAGTCTGCAGACCTTCTATCCCAACAATGGGCAGCTGTGAATGGGAAGTCCGACAATCTAATGGTGGCTCAGTCCCACGGGGCTGGGTGTTTCAGCTGGTCTACGGTAGAAGCTGGAATCCTGAAGAAGTGGGTTCCAACAGGTGTGCTGGCCAGTAAGTGCGAGCAGGCGCCTTTCTTCTTCCTGACATAGATATGCAGGCTTCCAGCAGAAAGGCGTGAGGTTGGCCCAGATTAAGGGTGAGGACCACCACGCCTGCATTTGGAACTTGCTCTGTCTCTCAGGCTGACCTCGAACTCAGAGATCTGCTTGCCTGTGTCTCTTGGGATTAAAGGTGTGTATATGCTACCTTGCCTTGGGCCTAAGCTTTTCATGGCCGCTATGCCTCAAGATCTGGATCGCAGGTGTGCCCTCCATTTCTGGATTGTAGTCCATTCCCGATGTAATCAAGTTGATAACTAGGAATAGCCATCACGGCAAGGCTGCTGCTGGCCATAGGCAGGCCTCCCTCCAGGGAATGGGCCAGCTGGAAGGGAGGGCGGCTATGTCAAGGGCACAGGCTGGCATCAGCCTAGACGGCAGCGCCATAGCCAGAGAATAACAGGCTGCTAGGCTGGAGAAGCCACAGGTCCCGGGCCGGAACGGGGACAGCAAGAATGTGAGCCATCTGGACACTTCCCTGTTCAGCGTCCCTGAGCCTGGGAGACACGCACACAGTTGCTGGGTGAATGGATGCCCAAAAGAAGGCTCCTCGTTCCCAGCGTCAGCTGCTTCTGAAGGAGATGAAGCCATCTTATAAAAGCTCAGGAAATGTGTAAATTCAGCCCGAAGTTCAGCTCCTGAAGAGGAATCCCAAAATAGTGATGCCTGCATGTCTTTTTTTGGTTGACAGTCTGTGTAAGCATATGGGGCCAGTAGGGCAGCTTTGCCACCATCAGAAAATTGGGTTCTTTATCCTCCACTATGGCATCTCTCTCATGGCCCAGCGTGGTTGCGCTAGCTCCGGTCATCGTACCTGCACTCTGACCGCTTCTGCTGTCTGCCAACCAAACGCAAAGTGTTAAAACCAGGACTTTCCCGTGAAGGGAAGGCCACAAAAGCTGTGCACAGTCTCCGGTCGCTTGCTCTGGACAGTCTTCTTGTGAGACTCCACTCAGCGTGGGGACAGCTGGGTGTGTCACCTTCAACCTAGAGGATGTAACTCCAGCTTAGCAAGAGGATTCTCCTAACGTGAGAGGAGACATGAAGACGGGCTCAGTCTTCCCCGTGTGATTTGGAGCTATGAGAGTTGTGGTTGTTTTGCTTTTTTTGTTGTTGTTGTTTTCCAAGACAGGGTTTCTCTGTGTAGCCCTGGCTGTCCTGGAACTCACTCTGTAGACCAGGCTGGCCTCGAACTCACAGCCACCTGCTGCTGGAATTAAAGGTGTGCACCACTACTGCATGGAGAGGGTAGTCTTTACTTAATAAACCATTTTTGTTTTTATGTGTTTGAGTGTTTTACTTGCACCCGTGTCTTATGCATCACACGCGTGCCTCGTGCTCATGCAGGCCAGAAGAGGGCGCTGGATCCCTGGAGCAGGAGTTATAATCGTGAACCGCCATCCTGGGAAACAAACCCAGGTCCTCTGCAGGAGCAGCCTGTGGTCCTAAACACTGAGCCATCTCTCTGGCCTCCCAGAGAGTAAAGTTTAATCTTCATCTGAATCCACATGGCTGCATTGATGGTTCTTCATAGATGGCTCTCTGCACAACTGAGTTAAAGTATAAAATGTTTAATAGTAATGGAACACACTAACCGGGCTCCCGATGGTCTCCCGACATCTGTGATGCTGGGCCTCATCTGTGGGAGGGCTCCAAGAATGCAGAGCCTGTGTTTGTCCTTGTGAGGACGTGTGCGCTTGGGCCGAGGCCAACACTGAACTATGTGGAGCCAAACGGGATACTGCACCACATCTGAATAATAGGATTTGGCTGTTATTTCCTGACAAGAAACTGTTTTCAGGCTAGCATCAGCAGCTGGTGTGTGCCGGGCTCTCTCTGAGTCTCTAGCTATGCTCATCTGGCACACTGACACTGTGGTGTGATGACATCATTATCTAAGCCCCAAGAACCATGCCATCGAGTGGGAGGGAACCCCTGAGTTTATGGAAGCCTAGAGTGGCAAACGCAGGCCTCCGGTGGACAGGCAGGTATGGGCTCCTGCGAGAGAAGCAGGTTCAAAGGTCACATGGACAGCAGAGGGTGTTCCGACTTTAGTGGGCCGTCACCACTGTCCAACCCTTCCTCGGCCTCCTGGAGGGGATGTGCCTTGTGACGCGACCTCCCACTACAGAAACACAAGCCGACTCCACAGTGAACTGCAGAGTCTGGGAAAGGGTGCTCTGTTCCTATTTTGTTCCGAGACAGGTTCTCCCTGTGCAGCCCAGGCTAGCCTCATACTCACAGCTCTCTGCCTGTTTCTGTTTCCGGAGTGCTGGGGTCAAAGGCAAGCACCACGAAGTCCAGAACTGATTCTGTTTCCACACTAACAATATACATCATGGGGCATTCTGTTAGAGTTAATGTTCATCTGGATCAGTGGTTCTCCTCCTTCCTAATGCTTCAACCCTTCACAACAGGAGCAATAGTTCCTGGTGGTGTGGTGACTCCACACCATAGAATGATTTTCATTGCCACTGTATAGCTGTGGTTTTGCTACTCTTTTGAATGTTAATATAAATATCTGTGTTTTCCGATAGCCTTAGGGGATCCCTGTGAAAGTGTTGTTTGATCCCCAAAAGGGTCACACTCCACAGATTGAGAACGGCTGACCTGCTGATCTAGAGTGTCTGTCCACCCAAGTTCCCCTGAAGTGTGGAGGGGGTTGCCTTGCTAGGTCTGCGTGAAAGGTCAGCAGGACTGGAGGTAGACTTGTGAAGGACAGATCCTTCTAGATGCCAGGGAGGGGCTTCCCTCCCCATCCACCTTGAAGCTCCAATCACCCTGTTGAGTCCCAGGCCAGGCCAAGGTAGGATTGGAGCTTGTTCAAACTGGAACCCAGGACAGCTGGGTGTAAGCTGTTCAGCAGCCCCAGAGAACTGGGTACACCTGAAAGGGAGGCTGGGAATGAAAAAAGCTGGGCGGGCTGAGTGGTGGTGGCGCACACCTTTAATCCCAGCACTTGGGAGGCAGAGGCAGGCGGATTTCTGAGTTCAAGGCCAGCCTGGTCTACAGAGTGAGTTCCAGGACAGCCAGGGCTACACAGAGAAATCCTGTCTCGAAAAACCAAAACAAAAAAAAAAAAAAAAAATGACAGGCGGGCAAGAGAAGAGTGAAGCCAAGACAAAGGTTTTCTGATCAAGGCTCAAAGTTTAATTTTCAGCTCTGGGTTTATAAAGGGGAAACCCAAAGACCCATCCCTTGTTTCATCTGGATTATGTTGCTTTGCTTCAACTGGACAATGTTGTAAAGCAAGCTCAGTGCTCCTGCAGGAAATTGCAGGAGAGGGACTTCCCCTAGGTGGGCGAGGTCAGCAGAAGACCCACTGTGGCAAACATCTAAGGTCTGTTTAGCCTGCTCAAGGCTGGGGGGAGGGCACAGCTGGGTGACACCTTGACCCTGAGCTTTAAGCCAACACCTTCAGGTGTGATGGTTTGTACATGCTTGCCCCAGGGAGTGGCCATATTAGAAGGTATGACCTTGTTGGAGTAGGTGTGTCACTGTGGGTTTGGGCTTTAAGACTCCCATCCTAGCTACCTGGAATTCTGCAAGCAGCCTTCAGATGAAGATGTAGAGCTCTCAGCTCCTCCTGTATCACACCTGCCTGGATGCTGCCATACTCCCATCTTGATGATAATGGACTGAACCTCTGAACCTGTAAGCCAGCCCCAATTAAATGTTGTCCTTATAAGAGTTGCCTTGGTCATGGTGTCTCTTCACAGCAGTAAAACCCTGACTAAGACAATAACCCACATCTGATCTCCAGGGCTCAGATCTGAGTCCACCAATGAGCATCCTTCCTAAGACTGGCCAGGGGACACTCTGACTGGTAAATGCTACATAAATAGGTTACCTCTGCCTGTCCTTGTGCCTGGGGAGTAAACCTGAGCACATGTAAGGAGTGCAGTCCAGTGAGAGACACTGGAAAGGCTTGGGGACCAGCTCCACTGGGGATCCCTCTCCTGGCTCCGAGGGGAGCCTGTGGATGTCTGTCTACCCCTTCCATTCTCTGTAGCTTTCTGCTGGGAAACAAGTGGACCCTCCCCTTTCCACCCACACTGGGTCCTGACTGCTTCCTTCACAGGGTCCATTTCTTGTGTGGTCATTGGCTCACAAGCAAGTCCATGGCCTTGCGCAGTCAATCAGTGTACATCTGGTCTCTGGGATGGGAACCTGTAAAGGTGTAACCTCTGGGTGATGAATTCTCATGGAGGATGCTGGGAAAAGAGGGGTCACAGATGGCATGGTTAGAGCCATGAGTGAACCATGAGGCTTATGGGTCATCCAGCCTATTGAGATAAGGCCTGGCTGTGTAGTCTCAGCTGGCCTCAAACTCATGATCCCCTTGCCTCAGCCCCCTGAATGTTGGATTCCCAGACATGAGCCTCCACAGCTTTGAAGCTGGATTTTACTGTGCTTTCTGTTTACACAAAGCTGCAGCCACGTGGCCATGGTTGACTATTGACCCCTACACCCTGCCCCACTGCCTGTTTCTTGGCCACCGTCTGCTCTTCCTTCTGCCTCGAGGAGCCTGGCAGCCTCTTCTGTTACGGTCTATGTGCCCAGCTTCCTGCCAGGGTCCAGGGCACCTCCATGCCATTAATCACTGTTGGATGGATTCATGGGACATAATGCTCATCCTCTAGAACTTTCTGTCTCATTAGGGATGAGACACAATGTATGACTCTAAATGAGATGTGAGACAGGCTGTGACCGGTGCCACTGGTACTTCTGTGGCAGTTAATGATGTCATTATTAATCTTCTTCAACTTCGCCAGGGAAGCTTTCTCTTTCTTTTAAAAGATTCATTTATTTTTATTTTTCATGTAGATGAGTTTCTTGCCTGCAGGTATGTCTGTGCACACAGAGGTCAGAAGAGGGCATGAGATCCCCTGGAACTGGAATTATATATAGATGGTTGTGAGCAGTGTGGGTGCTGGGAATTAAACCCGCTCTGGCCACAGCGGCAAGAGCAGTAAACGATTTAATCTCTGACTCATTGTCCCAGGCCCTGCAAAGCTTTTGTTGCTGTCCTAAGTGAATGGGGCTCATGACTGGTGATAGACCAGCCTTGGTAAACCAGCCAGGGGCAGGTCCTAAGAGGGTGAACTGACATCCTTACTGACAGTGGCTGTGGCAGGCCCCAACAGTGCACCTCAACAGTGCACATGTTAAAACAACTTTGGCTCAGATGGGTGGAAAATTGGTCACTGCAAAAAGAGAATTTGCTGGTCCACATTCAAGAAAGCTGCAGAGAGATGTCAACAGCCCTCTGCCAGCTTCCTCTCTCTCTCTCTCTCTCTCTCTCTCTCTCTCTCTCTCTCTCTCTCTCTCTCTCTCGCTCTGTCTCCCCCACCCCCAATCTGGGAGCAATATGATGACAGCAACTCCACACCTGTGCAACCTCATTGGTGGGAAAGGGTCGTGTCTCCTTCTCCCTCCCTGGCTCAAACACCTATCCTGTATCCAGCTTGCGTGAGTGTGTCAGGTCGGCCCACATTTAGGTTTTGGCAATGTGCTTCCCTGCTGAGGTTGACCCAAATGATAATTCCCAAAGACACCAGGGCCACTGTACAGCAGGAAAGATGAGTGGCCGTGGGAACATGTGTGCCAGGGGCTGAATCAAGGTTAATGGTGTCTCCATCAGCGGAGGTGGATGAGCCAATCCAAGCAAGGCTGGTGGCTAGGTGGGGCCCAGGTTCTCTGACGTTGTAGCTCCGGGCCGCCTCTGGCCCTTTCCTTACTCCTCAGCCCAGCATAGCTCCTGTCCAGCTGTGGTTTGGGAAGAAGGGTAGAGAGGGGAGGGGGGAGGAACACACCCCCTGCCCTCAAAGCCATCCGTGGAGCAGGGTGTAAGTCTCCTGGTCATTCCTGTGGCTGACCCTGTGAACTCAGGAACCTACAGGGAGATGAGGAGGAGGAGGCACAAGGGGCGTAAGCAGCCACATCTAACCCAAGTTCTGCACGGTGTAGGTAATAGAGTACAGAGGGAGGGCAGCTGGGGGTATCTCAGGACAAGGGTCCTTCAGTAGGTGAGACAGTGACAAGAGTCTCAGTCCCTGACCAGGACACTTCTCTGTTGTGGGGCCAACAAGGCCCAGGAGAACCCACTTAAGGCAGGATCCTGTGAGGGCCCTATCAAGGTCAAAGAAGGAATGAGTTTCACTACGTTCCACATCCAGGGTTCATCAAAGAGATGTAGAGGACCTACCTGGTCCAGAGAATGGAGGGGAACTCAAGTGCGGTACCTCCAAATGCCCCTGAGTGCCAGGCCGGCTTACAATCACAGGAGCAATGGAGTGACATGCAGGAGCAATGGAGACTCACTCTGGGTGACGATGTAGCTTTTGTCAGGGAGCTTGCTGTTGGGTCCTCGGGTGCTCTGGAGCCTGCACAGGGCCCTCAGGTGCATGGTCAGAATGCATTTGTGTGGGATTCTCACTTCATTTCCCCTGAAAACTTGAGAGTTGCTTCAGGTCGTGAATAGTTTCTTAGATTTTTAAGACCTGAAATCATGAATGTAGGTGCCTGGCACACAGTAGGTCTTGTCGTTTTGGGTTTGGTTTCCAGAGCTTTCTATATACATCATAGTATGCTATCAGACCTTTGAAAAGGTAAAGGTCTCAGTCTCTTTCCAGGGAGTCAGGACTACTGCTCCCTTGACAGCTCAGAAGAGGGGGAATGATATCAGTCTTGATGTTGATGGTCCCCAACCGAGCACATGCTGTGCACTAAGTTCTATGCCAGCCAAGTCCTTTCATGGTTTCTGACACTTCAACAGTTGACGCCTCTACTTAGTAATTCACTCATTGATTTAAAGCAGAGGTTGGCAAGGTGTGGTTCATGGTCTGAAGCTGCTCCCACCCACACACACATTTGTTTCTGTAAATAAAGTTTTATTGACACACACCCACAGCCATTCAGGCACATACACTTACTGTTTCTTCCTGCAACACACCAGGTGGCCCACCAAAACTAATATGTCCTTCGCAGAAAAAGTATTGTGATTTAGCCAGGCGGTGGTGGCTCACGCCTTTAATTCCAGCACTTGGGAGGCAGAGGCAGGCGGATTTCCGAGTTCGAGGTCAGCCTGGTCTACAGAGTGAGTTCCAGGACAGCCAAGGCTACACAGAGAAACTCTGTCTCAAAAAACAAACAAACAAACAAACAAACAAACAAACAAACAAACAAAAAGTATTGTGAGTTAGAGGATGACTATGAAGGCTGTCTTTGTGCTAGGACTGAAATCACTCAGGGGATGGAGGGTGGGGCTCCTCTTCTCTAAGCCACTGTGGGGGAACCGGAGGCTTGTTCTGCTGGACTAGATCTGGGCTTCAGGATGAGGAGTCTGGCTGCTGAGTGGAGAGATGCTGGAAGTGGAAGCTGGGGCTTCTGGGAGGATTCTGATGGCATAACCTGGGCTGGAGAAGTCAGGTTGGAAAATCACGAGGGGATGGAAGAGAAGCAGCAGGTGGCTACTGTGTCAGTGAATTTGATGAAAGCTCTGACCTGATAGAAGGAAGGGTTTGAGCGTGAAGGACTCATTTTGGCACGTAGCTATAGAGGCCTCAGCCTATCATGGTGGGAGGCTGCGGCTGAGCTGAATTGATCAGTCCCATCATGGCTGACCAGCAGAGACTGGGGAATGCCAGCACCTAGCTAGCTGTCCTCTTCTTGTGCCCTGGCCCTCAGACCACAGGCGGTAATGCCCAGTCAGCAGGAATCTTTCCTCCTCATTGAGTCCTCACAGAATACCTTTGCAGATATCCCAGAAGTGACGAGCCTTGCCAATCTCCCGGGTGACTCTAAATCCTCTCCTACAGACAATGAACATTAAGTATGACAGCGGCCACTTGCCTCTCTCATGGGCAGAGGGAGAGGGACCAGAGAAAACACCTGAGCTTAGGTGTGATTAGAAATGCCATTCATGGGGCTAGGAAGTGTGAGGGTGCGGTGAGGTGATGTGGGAAGGAGGAGAAAGAAGGAAGAGAGGAGGAGGAGGAGGAGGAGGAGGAGGAGGAGGAGGAGGAGGAAGAGGAGGGGGAGGAGGGGGAGGAGGAAGAGGAGGAGGGTTGGTGGGGTAAGGGCCTCCTCTGCCCACTCCCACCTAAGCTGTCTGAGAGATCCCAGTCCCATTATGTTGGGGACTCTTTGGAGGAATGTCCCCATGGGTGTGTTATCCTTTAGGGACAGACAAGAGGAGGTTCTGATCTCTCTAGCACTGAGCTATCCATGGGGAAGCTCAGAGCTCTGCCCATCTGCTCAAGCCCCCACCCCTGGGCAGCTCCAGCCACATCTCCTGAGCACCCTGAAAGCCACAGCCAGAGAGCAGGGGTCCAGCACTCTAACTCGGCCCCTGGGAGGCCCCAGACACCAGACCCGAAGCAGGGAGAGAACTGTCTTTCACATCAAAGGTCCCAGGAGAGCTGGGGCTGTCACTCTTCCCAAGGGTTGACATCTGTCATGCTGATAAGACCTTTTTTTTTTTTTTTTTTTTTTTTTTTGGTGTCTCACATCCCAGCTGTTATTGTGTTCTGCAGCATGGTTGGGGGTAGGGCTATGCGCACCACCACGGGGTTTGTGTTTCTGGAATTGCTTCCTCTGTGGGCTCATATGAGCCCATGCCAGCCGGAGGAGAGATGGGCTGGCCCCACTGGCCCCTGGGGACCATTTTCGAAGTTCTTGGCTCCCAAGAGGCAGGCCAAACTTAACCTGAGACAGATGGCTGGTGGGCAGTGCCTGTATGTTGGAGATATTTGGTTCCTTGGAGAAGTCCACTTTTCCTCCAGACAGGCGCTCAGCCCAAGACTCACGTTTCTCTCCTGGGCCTCACAGCAGGCAGCTTCCTCCAGAGGGACCTGCTTTGTGAGGGAGG
The DNA here is from genome assembly GCA_019843815.1 of Montemys delectorum. Classification (NCBI taxonomy): domain Eukaryota; kingdom Metazoa; phylum Chordata; class Mammalia; order Rodentia; family Muridae; genus Montemys; species Montemys delectorum. Next base: position 20,423 of record JADRCD010212808.1, read on the forward strand.
CTCTGGTCTTCTGGGACAAAGGCTCTTGCTTGCTGCCTGGATCTGCAATTTTTGTGACCTTTTATGGCCAGGAAGAATGCTAAAAGCCTGAACAGGCTTTGTCCCAAAAAGACTTGGGAATTTGGGGAAGGAGACTTCTCTGGCAGGCACTCTCCTCACCTCTTGTGTCCCACAGGCTGCCTCTACCTGGGCCTTGGTGGGTGAGACCTGTGCTTGCTCTGAGTGGGAACAATTGAGCGGCAAGTGACTGATTTGTGTCATATTGCCTTAGGCAAAAAGGGGAACTGTTGGCTTCAGGATGAATGAGGCTGCTCAGAGAACCAACTTCGATGGCTGGGGATGTGACTGTTGGCAGTGTGTGTGCCCGGCAAGCACAAAGTCCCGGTTTAATCCCTGTGGCATTTACACCAGGCCTGGTTGCCTGTTGGCCTGGTGACCTGTTATCCCAGCACTGAGGAGGTAGAAGTGGGGAGTGGTCAGAAGTTCTCCTTGGCTTCCTATCAAGTTCTTGTGAGCCTGGGATACAGATTTTGTTTAAATCAATCAATAACCAGCCAGATACATCAGCAGTGGTTTGGGAGAGAGGAGCCATGAGAGACTGCTACAGTGTGGGTTAGTGAGCTTTGAGGGAAGCTAGGCAGGGCGTCCTTGAGAAAGCCACACTTGAAACAAGAAGAGTTGGTCCTGGTCAGAGCTGGGGGGACAGGAGGAATGGTAAGCATGGTGGCCTTAGCCTCAGGACTCCAGAAACGGGCAATGAGGTGGGTTGGTGGAGTTTGGGACCCAAGGGGACTGGGGCTGATTGTAGACACCAGCTGTTTCCATGGTGGCTTCCCTCATGGAGGAGCCGCAGTTGTAACAGTTACCGTATGAGTAACTAGCCACTGTCTTAGTTACTTTTCTGTTGCTGCCACAGAACACCGTGACCAAGGCAATTTATAAAAGAAAACATTTAATAGGGCTTATGGTTTCAGACGGCTGGAGTCCATGATGGTGAGGCAAAGACATGGTGGTAGGAACAGCTGAGGGCTCACATCTGGATCTGAAAGCAGAAGGGAACAGAGAGAATGGTGCCAGTCTCTGAAACCTGAAACCTTCCACAAAGACACGGCCCATCCAGCAAGACCACACCTCCTCATCCTTCCCAGACAGATCCACCTGCTGGGAACCAGGTATTCAAATACGTGAGCCTATGGGAGCCATTCTCATTCAAAACACTACAGTTGCCCTTCCCTTCTGGATGGTTAAGGGCAGAGATGAAGACTCTTGTCCTTGATCATGGGCTCCAGGAGTTGTGAGTCTCTGCAGCTGCCCAGGGGAGAGGCTTAGTACCATTTTGCAGGTGAGGAAACTTGAGACTCAGCTTGGGGATGGAGTCTGTATGTAGATAGCCTGCTAGGGTGTGCAGCTCCCCACAGCCTCCGGGCCTGGCCTCTCCCCAGCTCAAGGTGACCAGGTACCCCTAGGCTTCCCCCCTACAGAACCCCAGGAGTAAACCTTAGCACCCCCTCCCTTCCAGATGCTGTTTTCCTCTCCCGGTTTCTGTGAGCACACAGGCTGGTATTTCCATCTTGTGGCAGATGGAGGTGGGGGTGGCCCTGGGCACTGGGATGGAGCCGGTCCTGCTGCCAGGCTGGCGGCCCAGCAGATGCTCCCCAGCCCGGAGGCGGGGGAGGCACCGCCCACGTCCTCGCTCCCTCCTCTGAGGCAGTTTGGAGCAGGATGGTTTTCCTAGCACGTAAATGTCATTTCCTTCGTGCCTTCCTTTTTTATCCCTGAGATGGAATCGGCTGCTATCTCCAAATGCACATGCTGGCTTCATCCCGCAAACGCCGCCACAGGCAACTCCTCCGCGAGGTTCCACGGCAGAGGACCTGTGAGGCCGGCCTCACTGCATCTGAGCGGAGCACTGAGGGCTGAGCCCGCATTGTCACCGCAGGTGTCTCCCGGGTCCCGCATGGGTGGGTGCTTTGGTGGTTGTGCGTGGGAAAATCCATTCTGGGCACGGACTCAAGCTTCCCCAGCTGAGCTAGGCTTAGGAGACGAGTCAGAAAGGGGCTCTTGGCGTGGTAGGTGGGTCTTGAGGGGTCCTGCCCAGCCCCTCTTGAAGATAGGATCTCAGGTCTCTGGGGATGTACTTACTGATGGTGGTTGCCCCTCCTAAACCGAGTCTCTTAGGTGGAGCCTGAGCCTGGCCAATCAACTTATTCTATCCTATAATCAGGTGGGTGATTCCAATGTAAGAAAAGCCAAGATACAGCTCAGTAGGTAGAGCACTTGCTGGCTGGCATAAAATCCTGGGTGCCATCCTCACCAAGTGCATGCAGCGCTCGTGGAGACCAGAAGAGGGCGCCAATGTCAGTGAAGGGATGAGGAGTCGCAGAGGAACATGGCTGGGGTTGGGGAGCTGGACATGAGTGCTCTTGAAAGGAGGACGACCCCACCTAGGCAATGGTGACACCCTGAAGATGGGGACTAGACCACAAAGCTCAAAATCTGCCTGGGGACCTGGAGAATTGACTTCATTTTTCCCCAGACTAGCAGCTGCTGCCTCGCCCTCCTGTAAAGATCTGTATGGAGGGGTCCCGAAGCTTGATTGGGGTGGTGAGAAAACGAAGGACAGATTCACAGACACATGAACAAGAAAACAGGGGTGGGGGGAGCTGTGCCCACTCTGACAGAACTGCACCAACCCCGGCGAGCTACAGCGTGGAGTTACCTAAACCTGCCGGGGAAGTCTGTTGGTGAGTCGTCTGGGGATACAACGGCCCAGAGGAAGAAGCAGCGATTTCTAGGTTTTTTTTCCCCCTACACTGGTTGTGGTGGTTTGAATATGCTTGACTATGCGGAAGTGTTAGGAGGTGTGGCCTTGTGGGAGGAGGTGTGTCACTGTGGTGGGCTTTGAGGTCTCCTCTGCTCAGACTCCACCCATCGCGGAAGAGAGCTTCCTCCTAGTTGCCTGGTTGCTCCTTCTCCAGCACCATGTCTGCCTGAAGGCTGCCATGCTCTCTGCTATGATGGTAATGGACTGAACCTCTGAACCTGTAAGCCAGCACCAATGAAATGTTTGCCTTCATAAGAGTTGTCGTGGTCACGGTATCTGTTCACAGCAGCTAAATGCTAAGACATTGGTCAATATTCATAAACACTAATTTTTGGACTAAGGGAGAGCTGAGCCTTTCCCAAGTCTGACCCAGGGGAAAGGCTTAGCCAATGTCCCACTGGACACAGGCCTTGGTTGGTGACATGGCCTTGCCTGTGTCAACAATACCCAGGGCTACCTTGGCTCCCATACCCTCCTCCCTCCTCCCCTTCCTCTGTCCTCCTCCTCTTCCTCCTCCCTCCTCCCCTCTCTTTTCTCACCTTCTCTCTCTCCCTCTCTCCTCACCTTCCTCCTCTCCTCCCTCCTCCTGTTTTTCTTTCCTCCCCTCTTTCTTTCCCTTTCTCATCCTCTCTCTCCCTCTTCCTCCTCCCCTTTCTTCTCTCCCTCCTCCTCTCCCCTCCTGAAGTTGGGTTACAGTTGTGACAACTTCTCCAGTGGCGATAGGAAGCTGGGACAGCTGCCTCGCCAGCTCCCCATCCCCCACCCCCACCCAGCCTGGTCCCTGTGCTCTGGGGCCCCAGTGCAGGCACACGGTGTGGTCAATCCTATTGGAGCTTGTGTGTCACTGTGAGTGGGCTTTGAAGATCAAAGATCATTCCAGGCCTATTCCCCCTCTGTGTGTGTGTATACATACACCTACACATACACATATGCACACATGAGCACATGCCATGGGACACATGTGAAGGTCAGAGGACAACTTGCAGGCGTTGGTTTGCTTCTTCACTACAAGGATCCTGGAGAATGAACTTGGATCATCTTTTCCCTGGCAGGCACCTTTACTGCCCAACCATCTCACCAGCCCTGCCCCCGAGCCGTCTCACAGTCCCGCCCCCAACCCTTTTTGTTTTTAAAGGGCCCAGCCTCAGGTATTTTATTATAGCAATGGAAAATGCTTCCTAGCTGGAGCTAAGTTGTAACACCAGGAGAGATATTCAGGTTGGAGAGGAATGGAAGGGTCTGGGAGGATGCTAGTGTGTGGCCACGGAGAACCAGTTCACTCCAAGTTTATGCTTACGACTTAACAAGTGCCGTAAACCATGTCATACTTTGCCAATGTCTAAACTTTACTTAATGTTATTTTTGCACATTTCAAATAAGGCAAAAACCCTTGAGGCTATTGTTAACTATAAAATTCAGATCTGCACATTTACAAGGCTCCTTCTTTCTATTGATTTGTTTGTTTGTTGGCTCTCTAGGAGCCAAGGCTGGCCTGGAACTCAGGCTCCTCCCACCTTATCCTCCTGAATGCTGTGACTATGGGCATGTTCCCCACACCCACTACCCTGCTGGGAGTCAGTTTCTCACAGTACCAGCTATGGAGTGCCCAAGGCACTGGCTCATCCCATGCACACCTGGGAAGTGTGGACTCAGAAGCCAACATGGCCTGTGCCCACGGAGTACTACTCACTGCCCTGTTCATTTAGGAGTCTGAACTTGAAGAAAGGCAGTAAATCTTTGTTAACGTCCCTCTTGCTCTCTCTTCAGAGGCGGCTCATTGGGGAATCAACTTTTCACTCCGGAGCTAAAGAGAAGCCGCAGGCAGCCAGAGCCTTCCAGTGTGCTGCTGTGATCTTCAGAGGGACTCTGCCTGATTCAATCAAAGGCTCCCTGAGGTAAGGTTTAATGCCAGGCATTAAATTCAAGTAGATAGATGGAGACCTCTGAGAATGTAGGGGAGGGAGGGAAGAGACGGGGAGAGGGAATTCCACCAGCAGCCACCAGTGGCACAGCACCACTGATCGCTTGTTGGTTCTGATGAATTCTTTAACACACACACACATACACACACACACACACACACACACACACACACACACACACACATTCGAGTGTTCCCTGGCATGCTTGTGGGGGTCAGAGAACAATTTGTGGGAGCTAATGCTCTCCTTCCACCTTGTGGGTCCTGGGGATTGAACTCAGAGTATCCAACTTGGCCGCAAGCACCCTTACTCACTGAGCCATCTTGTCAGCCCCTGGTGAATTCTTGGCCCATTTATCCTCGCCAAGGACTTCATAATCGCAGAGCCCCTGTTTGAAGGACAACTCGTTCAAGTGTCCCTCCAAAGTTCCTGTCTAACTGCACTGCGACTTCCAGAAACAAGTCTGACTGAGAATGAGGAAGGCCGTTGTTCTGTCAGAGGTGAGGAGAGAAGCTGAGGGAAGGGGCTCTGAGAGGAAGTGAGGAGCTACTGTTTGGATATCAGCTCAGGGACTTTCTAGACAGAGGGACCAGTGCCCAGTCACTCTGTGGCTGCTTTGTCTCTGGTCCTTGACATATTGTTGACATATTGGGTCTCAGTGTCACCCAGTTGCCCTGTGAGTCAAGTGGGGGGCGGCGTGTGGGGGGTAGGGGTGCCATGGAGGTAGGAGAAGGAATGGGGGTGGCATCTATTGCCTCAGCCAATCGGATAGCGAGTCTTTTCTAGAAGCCCCGGACAGTTACGAAGGGTTACAGGGCATCTCAGGCAGGGGGCAGAGCATCCATCAAGGGACTGGTCCCTGTCAATCAAAACTCATCGCTCCTTGCCCTGATGTGACCCAGCGGGACACTAAGAACAGGAGAAAGCAGGGGTCAGCTCTCTGAGCCCGCAGGGAAAGCATCACACGTAGGGAGAAAGGGGCCTAGCAGATTAGACTCTTGCCTAAAGTACAACAAGGACACCCACAGCCGTGGTGGCTGTCCCTAAAGGGCTGGTCCCAGGCAGGGCTCCCCTGAGAAGGGTCCCTGTGTAGCTGTGCGGAGAGAAGGCTGCACCTCCAGGCTGTGTCGGAAAGGTACGTTCGCCCTCTGGTGGCCACTCAGAGGAAGCGCGCATCCTTCCAACTACTGCAGCCCGGAGTCTGCTAAGTGGCAGATCCATAGCCCTTCTGGGATCGCCAAGGTTGAGGAGACTAGCAATGCTCTACCCCCACCCAGGATAGGCACCCGCTGTGTGCCTCATTCTCCCACCTCTACCAGTTCGGCCCCTCCTTTCTCTTCACTTTAAAGGACAGAACTGTTTGCCCAGCCTTACTAAGACAGGAACGCAGTCTATGTCAACCTCTTGTAGAGGCTGTATGTCAACCTCTTGTAGAGGCTGTATGTCCAGGCTTTGGTCTGCAGGATGACCCAACCAGGAGAGGATGCTTCCATTGTGAACTCTACTTCTTTTTAAGTGTTTATATGAATCTCTTCAGCCGCCTGGCGGTGGTGGCGCACGCCTATAATCCCAGCACTTGGGAGGCAGAGGCAGGCGGATTTCTGAGTTCAAGGCCAGCCTGGTCTACAGAGTGAGTTCCAGGACAGCCAGGGCTATATAGAGAAACCCTGTCTCAAAAAAAAAAAAAGGATGAATCTCTTCAGCTAAAATGTCATCAGGTTATCAGGCGTCCATGGATGGAGTTTGGAGACTGTAGAAACTGAATGTAAAAATCACCGGCTCTACACACTTTCCTTGGCTGTGCCCATCAGATGGGCAGGATGTGAGCACACCCAGAAGGCAGGAGCCCCCCCACTGCATCCACCTGAGCTATGGAAGGGTCGGGGTGGAATTGATTAGAGGATGTTTGTCCCCAAAGCTTGTCCTAACTGACTTGTAATGAGCTTGCATTTTGCATAAATCAGCTTTTGTTTAGATCTGGGGATGTCTTGGTTTTGACATCTAATCAGGACCTTGCTCTTCAGGTTGAGGCAGCCTGCTTCATTTTGTA
>JADRCD010212808.1:27228-37870 GCA_019843815.1 Montemys delectorum
ACAGCTGTTTTCCACTGTCCTATGTCGACTTCCCATCAGCTGAGGATGTCCTCTTAGAAGAGGACTCCAGGCAAGGTGACCCTTCCCACCGCTGTGGCCCACGTGACAGGCTGACTACTTCCTGAGACCTGGTTCCAGATGCTTGGCTCCTCATCACTCTCAGCTTCCTGGTTCAGAGGAACAGTGAGGTAACTGGCCAGGATTTGTCCTTTCAAGTCACTGACCTTCCGGGGCATTTGTTACGCAGCAGCAGGTGATTGATACAGAAGCAGGCTGGTGAGTGTCCAGACGAGGAGAGAGACAAGGAGAGAGGGTGTGCCCAAGGAAGGGATTGCTCTGAGGTCGAGGCTTGGAACTTCTTGCTTCTGTGTGTGTGTGTATGTGTGTGTGTGTGTGTGTGTGTGTGTGAGTGTGTGTGTGTGTGTGTGTGTGTGTGTTGATGCATGTGTTCGTGTGAATGTGGAGGTCAGAGATCAATGCTGGTGTCTCTCTCCACTTTAGCTTCTGAGACAAGATCTCTCACTGAATGTATAGCTCACTGATGGGCTAAACTGGTTGGCCAGGAAAACCCAGGCATTGCCCGGCACTGGGATGACCTGGCTCTTTATGTGGGGGCTATAGACCCAAACTCACGCATGTACAGCAAGCACTTCACTGGCTGAGCCATCTTCCTACGCCTTATTTATTTGTTGGTTGCGACAAGATCTCATTGTGTACCTCCAGCTTTCTTGAACCCCGTTATATTGACAAGACTGGCCTCGAACTCACAGAGATCCTCCTGCCTCTGCCTCCCAGATACTAAAATGAAAGGCATGAGACACCATTCCTGGTCCCCATTACTTTCTTCATTGAGTCACGGTCTTCTCATGGAAGCTGAGGCTGTTCTAGAAGTCATTGTATAATCCAAGCTGGCCTCAAACTCACAGCCCACCTGCCTCAGCCTCCTGAGTGCTGGGATTACAGGCGTGTACCACCACTGTACATGACAGAATAGTAACCAGCAGGGCCGTGCTGAGAAGGCAGGGGACAGCGGGTTGAGAGGTCGGAAAGAGGTGGTGGGGAGCCATGTTAGACCACCTTCCAGGCAGAGGGATGAACAGATACAAAGGCCCTCAGGCAGGTATCCACATGTAGCAAGGATCAGGATGGAGGCCCAAGTGGCCAGAATAGCTCAGAGTAGGTAAAGGGGCAGGTATAAGGGAGGAGGCCAGAGAGGGGACAAGGGGCTGTGCCCAGAGATCCAGAAAACCACAGAAGGGGTAACGGCCACAGAGGATCATGGCCTAGCTCATTCAGCGATGGTCACAGACCTCACAAAGTAGGGTAGACATTGTACCCATCCCCCTTTGAGAGATAAACTGAGGTCCATAGAGGTACCACGAGTTGCTCAGGGACATGGAATCAGTATGCAATGAGACCCTCCATTTTTTGGCTGTAGTTTGGTGGCATAGGACTATTTCCTCTGGGGAATCAAAAACCTCATGAGGCCCTGGGTCTGGACAAGGACCTGAGGAGTCTACCCTGAAGGTCAGGGCTTAGATGGAGCACTGAGCATGGCTAATATCCCTGGCTGCTATGTAGAACAGGCTCAGGGTTCTAAGGGCAAAGGTCAACTAGGGATGCCTGGACCTCCAGCAGCATAGGGATGGCCAAGACCCACTTGGCAGCCAAGCATAGCAGCCTTAGTCTTAGCTCCCCACAGTCACACATGAGTCACCGCAGGCAGCCTGGTATGCTCTGCCTGGGACATGTTGTTCCTTGGGGACCACAGTCTATAGCCCCATCATGACTGTGGCCATCTAGACCCAGCGAGTGGAAAAATACAGTGGGCTGAAGGAGGTCCTCCTGGCACGACTGCATGCTGCCCACATTCACGCTGAGCCTCCCGCCAACCTCGTGGGATCTGAGACGGTGGGTTTTTTAAAAGCCAGCAAAGCATTCTGGGGCAACTCAAGGCCCTGGCAGGAGAGTTCTACAATCTGCCTTCAGGTCACAAAACCAGAGTATTGGGTGACATCGTTGAATGTGGTCTTGAAGGTGCCAGACATGATGCAGATGCTCCAGCTGTCACATCTGGTCTTAACCATGATGTCTCTGTGTCAGTCCACTCTCCTAGTTGGGGAAACTGAGGCCTCACAGTTAAATACCATGAATGCCATTAGGAAGCAGCTCCAAATGAGTCTCATCAGATAGCCCTGTGGCCCAGGCTGGCCTTGAACTTATGATCCTGGTGCCTTAGCTTCCCAAGTAGCTGGGATTACAGACCCGAGACTCCAGGCACATCAATGGCTTCCACAAGGAGTGACATGGCTCTGAGGTGCATTGGGGTACAAGTCTAGCCATCAGCTCAGAAAACAATGACTTCTCCGGGTTTCCTTATTGGGCACGGTGAGGGTTCGCTTGTAGGAGGGTGAGTGACCCCCAGACAGACGCACGCCTGGAAAGCCTCACCGCAGTGTGGATGACAACTTTCCCACAGCTGCATAGACGGAGCCCCATGCCCCCAACACTTGCACTCAGTTAACCATCCATGCTCCGTATGATCTACACCTCCCCAGGCTGCGAGAGCATGAGGCCGCACACAGCGTGGACAGAAACATATACAGATGCAGGGCATCTGGAATCTCAGGCGGGGTCTAATGACACTCACCTGTGAGGGGCAGTCAACCAGGCAGACTATAAGGGTCTCTTCTGAGAAGTCCATGCCGCAGTGATGAAGATGGTGCTGGCTGTTGTGCTCAGAATTGACCGTCCACAACTTCATATCTGAACGCACACATGAGGGCTAATTGTCAGGTTCTCCTCTGAAAACAGAACCTCTAATTTATTCACTCAGTGTTGCATATTGCCAAAAATATATGGAACACCAGCCTTTTTTTTGCAGCTGGGGGGCAGTGAGGTGTGAGTGGAGGTCACCAGAGAGGATCTTGGTAAAGCCTTCTATAGAGTGTCCCTGTCACTCCTTGAAGCTCAGCCCTGGTATTCTTTCATCCTGCTTGGAATGCCAAGATGATGGCCGATAGCATTCATCTTAGGCAATGATGTCACTGAACATGGAGGCTCTGTGTGTGGAGGATGAATGTGGGGGATGATGACATCACATTGAGAGATACAGAGTGACATCACATTGGGAGATAATGAAATGACATCACATTGGGACATGAATGACATCACATTGGGGGACGATGACATCACATTGGGACATGAATGACATCACATTGGGGGACGATGACATCACATTGGGACATGAATGACATCACATTGGGAGATGATGATATCACATTGTGACATGAATGGCATCACATTGGGAGATTAATGACATCACACTGGGGCATGAATAACATCACATTGGGAGATTAATGATATCATATTGGGACATTAATGACAGAACATCAGGACATTAATGACATCACATTGGGACATTAAATTGAGACATCAAAGGCATCATTAGTCCTGCTGTGTCAGAGCTAAACTGCCTTCTAAGGAGAGGAAATGAGCTCTTCACTTTTTTAGCTTGCTAAAGTTAACTCCACTGCACAGAGGTCCATGTAAGAGGAAGTAAGGAAGATTCCTGAGGCTGCCGGGCCCACCCCGGAGGAACCGAACCCTGCTGGAGGCCACAGGAAGGAGAGATAGGTCTCCCTCTGTCACTTCAGGAGGAGCCACTGCCTTGGGAGACCCATGGAGACTGAAGGCATGGCTGGGCCACACTTGAACCTTCCTTTTATGGATACAAAGAGAAACAAAATGACTGGCTTATGGCTACTGTACTTGCTGGGGAATTTGTTACTCAAGTTTGGCTCTCTGACACAGAAAGGCAGGGTTGGCCTGCATCAGGAGGGAACATGGTTCTGGGCCTCCATCCCATGATGACCTCACAGACCGAAGGCCTACTGGTGAATGTTTAGAATGTAAAGAGCAGACACACAGTAGGTGCTCAAGAAATGCACACACTAGGCATGGAGGAAATGTACTCTCCTAGAGTACAGACAAGAGGGGAATTGTGAGTACTTAAGGCAGGGCAGGGGGTCCTTCTCATGGGGCCTAGGCTTTGTCCTCAGAACTCCAGGAGCCTCAGCTGGCATTTCAGGGATAAGGCCAGATGATGCCCATGGTACCAGGGACAGGCCACAGAACCAGAAGAGGCTCTGGGGACAGGGAGCATGTGGACAGGCCTGGGAGGTTTCCTAGAAGGGGAGCCATGGGCCTAGCAGAGACACAGGGTGTGAGTGGGAAGGGAAAGGCATCACCTGGGACATCAGCCTCGGTGGTCAGGGGCCACATGGATGATGGTGCCTCTTTTTCTGATGAGAAGTCACACGTTCAGGGACACCTGGATAACCCTTCACCTCTCGGTGATCTCGTCTGGAAAGCCACGTCTGTAAAACTCCCCCGGTGGAGGTGGCTGAGACCAACAAACGAGAGATGATGCTTGATGACATCGCCAACAAGACAAAGCAGGACGCACGCCCACAAGTGACTGACACCCGCAATCGGTATGTCACAAGGGACTTCTGTGTGCTCTCTGTTCTATACCTGTATTACTGGGAAATCCTGGAGGCAGTCCTCGGTACCCCAGGGTGCAGGGGAGGCGTCTGCTCTGCGGACGGACGGTTTCTCTCTGGCTGTATCATGGAAAAGAAGAAACCACCCGTAGGGAGCAAGCCCAGGCTGGATGCCCTTCTAAAGCCAGCTGTGGCTGCCAGATGACACAGTGCTCCTGTCAGGGATGGCCTCTGCCCGTTCCCACACAGCCCCGAAACAAGACACCTCTTGAACTGATTAAGTTGTGGCCAGAGCATCATGACATCACTGGGGGTTTTGGTGTCCGTCTCGTCGCTGCAGGGGGATGGGTCCTGGTTTTGGCATCGGGCAGGGGCTGGTAGCATGCCTGTGGGCTGGAGTCATCATGCTGCAATCATTCAGTCAACTTATGCCACTGGTATTCAGGGTCCTGACGAAGATACTAACCCGTCTCGTATGTCCGGTGTCCCATGCCAGTCACTGAGACTCATGCTCCTTCCTGAGTGGCCAGTGCTGATGTGAGTTTTTAGTGTCATTCCAAGTGTCCAGAGCAGTGGATCTTAGCTGGGGGCAATTCATCAGTTGGACACAATATGGGGGTGGGATGTGTGAATCCTATTATTCTCCCCTGCCAGGTAGAGACCAAGGATTTGACCAGGCAGCTTGCATGCCCGAGAGAAGGGGCACCCCCAAGTACTGTGTGCGTGGAGGAGCCCCTTGCCCGTGGTCTGCTGCATGCTGGTCCTATTGTGCCAGGAAGAGGATGAGATGAGATACTGAGGTCCCTGGCAGACTCTCATTCTAATGGAGGTTAATAGCTTTTTAAAACCTTTTTATTGGGCTGGTGAGATGGCTCAACGGTTAAGAGCACCAACTCATGAGTTCAAATCCCAGCAACCACATGGTGGCTCACAACCATCCGTAATGAGAAACAAATAACCTATGGGCCCAGAGCGAGCGGGGACCAGAGTGAGTGCAGCAAGAGCAAGAGGGAGAAAGGGAAGGGGGAAAAATTATTTTTCTTTGTGAGTTTCACATCATGTACTCCAATCCCACCCATCTCCTCATCCTTTTCTACCACCCTACTCCCTTGCAACCTCACCCACAAAAGAAAAAGCATCTCATCCTGGAACCTATAGTGTGCCATGGAATGTCCTACAGTGTACCCTAATGTCTACACTTCTTTGCTTGCAAATGTTCATTGCAATGAGTCATTGGTCTGGTTCGAGGCCTCTGGCTTCTGCTACACTATCAATATCAGATCCTCAGGGGACTCCTCTCAGGTATCCTGTTGTTGCCCTATGTCATGGAGATCCTGCAGCTTTGGAGCCCCAGCAGTTCATCCATGGGTAGAAGTTGGGGTGGGTCAACTCACAAATCTGGATCAGAACCCGAGAAATATCTGAGCTGCTCAGCCAGCCAGCTCTCCCATACCGTTACCACCAGGGTGAGCTCTCCTGTGCTGCCCCAGCTAGCTTCATCTAGTGCCTTGGCTGGCAAGGGCCAGAACCAGCTCTCTCACTCTTCTGCCCTTGGGGCTTGCTCACTGCAACAAGGCCAGCTTTGCTGTGCTGCCCAGCCAAGGTACAAGGCCTGCTCTCCCGAGCGCTGCAGCAGGTGAGGGGCAGGGCCAGCTCTCCTGCTCTCCTGCTCTCCTGACCCCAGGGCCACATCTCCCACCTGCTACACGTAGCATGGGGTTGGGCATCTCTCCCTTGCCCACACTACCACAGGGCAGACAAGTGGCAGGGCCATCCTCCCACGCTCACACCCTTGGGGGCCCACTCATTCACAACTCCGACAGCCAGCGAGTACAGATTTTAAGAAGTGGTGTAGACAAGAGATGTATCGTAATTGTTAGAATCAGGGAATGGGATCCCTTAAGGGGTTATAGATGGCTGTGAGCTGGGAATTGAACCCCAGGTCGACTAGAAGAGCAATCAGTGCACTTAACCCCTGAGCCATCTCTCCAGCCCCTCAAGACAGTTTTGGTTGCCATGCTGTGTGGGGGTGAGCTGAGACACTGTGGGGCCCCTCCATCCTGCCCAGGATGTCACTGAGGCAGGGAGACAGAGGTTCAAAGGAGACAGCTTGGTGGGGGGAGGGGAAGAGATGGAGAAGGAAGGGGCCTCTGGCTCGGAGGGCTGGCCTGGGCCTGGGCCCTGGACAGCCTTAGACCTCTGCTTCTGTTAACACAGGAAGTTCCTTGAGGTTTGGGATGGAAGGGGCTCATGCCCCAGGTGACTTGAACAGAGTCCTTCTGTTGTTGTGTGAGGGCCAATGGGACCATGAGGGCCCCATGGGGGCAGCAATCAGTGTGGAGGAGTGATGGCAAATGAGGGGGGCAGAGTTCAGATCTGAGGTACATTAAGAAACTGGGTCCAGGGGATTTGCTGATGGATTTGGGGTTGTGGGAGGAAGGGATGAGAGGGGGAGGGAGAGGGAGAGGGAGAGGGAGAGGGAGGTGGAGAGAGAGAGAGAGAGAACACAGGTTTTAAAGGGGCAGCAGGAACGGTGTGGCTCATTTAGGGCCTTTGGTGTGTGTGCTGTGATCTAAGTATGACAGGATTCACCACGGAAGTCGGGAGTGTTGATGGGTGACATGCTGTGGTACTTATTCAGAGGTTTGGAGCTGATATAAAAGCAGCTGTCACCCTAGCGTAACTATCACTTTCAGATTCCAGCCATCATGGCTTCCAAACTGACCGTGGCACGTATGTATGTGATTTTAATATGAAGAGTGGCCAGGCTTCCAGAATCATCCTCAAAAGTGTGCTTTGTGCTGGGGGGAGAGGCAGCTTACCCTGATACCTACCCCCCCATCCCCACAACTGTTGAGAGATTCTGGACCAACCCTTTTCTTTGAACTTGGATTCTAAATGAGGTCTGCTGGGACAAGGGGGTGCTCATGAGTGGGAGAAATGGGGGGGGGGGTTCCACACTTGGCTCCACAATCCCTCACCACTCCAGGCTTGGGACTGTGGACTTCAGAATCCTGAGTGAGTCTGGGCATTGGGACAAGTTCAAGGGGAGCGTGGAGGGAGGGTGGGTGCTCTGAGCTGCTGCAGCCTCTACTGCCGCTCAGCGGATTCGGATTCGAGAAAGCAGGGAACAAATCCAGGAGGTCCCTTCTAGTGTGACCTCTCTGCCATTCACTACAGCACAGAATGGAAGGATTCTGCGGGGCGGGGTGGGGGGCCTGGAGTGGTGAGGGATTGCGGGGGGGGGGGGGGGGGGGGGGGGGGGGGGGGGAGACAGCGGGGGACTCCCGGGAGGTAAGGGGGGGGGGAGGGGGAAGCATGACACTTTCCCTGGCAGCACTCTCGTGGACCGACCGGAAGGGCAGCCGGGGTCATTTATGGGTGTTCCTGCTGCCCGGAAAGAGCCACACATATAGTACCACTCAGCCATTCCACGGATGCGTTAGATGCTTTCAACTTGGTGCTTTGCATCAGGAGCCGGCAGCGTGAGGGAACAAACAGTAAATAAGTCAGTGCCGGCAAATTTTGAGATTTTTTTAAAAAAATTTTCATTACCTAATAACATGTGAACAGCTGGTAGGAAAGCCGGATGCCAAGCTGAGAGAGACCGGAAGAGAACAGAACTCCCAGGCCGCTGCCCTGCATAGCACATTTTGTCCCACATTACCCAGGGAACCTTGCGTGCTCCCCTTCCCATTGGCTGGAAAGTGATGGTGCTGTCCTGTGCAAACCAAAAACCCCTAGAGCCACAGTGGGGCCCAGAGCAGGGCCTGAGGGCGTGGGTGGTGCCAGGCAGGCCTGCCCCTGCGCACTTTGCCTCGGGAAGGAGTCACTTTGTTTGCACCCGTTCAGTTAATCTTGCTGCTGGCAGCATCGGCAGCTATGGACCATATCCCAACATTTTCTTTGGCTCACAGCCTCCTCTTAAAGGTGCCGGGACGGCAGGGGCTCCAGGCTGGCTCCCTGGGGTCCTGGTAGAGGTGTGCCGCATGTAGAAAGCTCATTTTTTCTGACTTTTAAAAACAACCAGGCCCATTCCCTCTCCAATGTATTCTTTGTTTTTAAATGTAATTTAGAAAGGGCCAGAGTCTTTCCCCTGGCCTAGCCGTTTCCTGTGGGCCTAGCTAATGTCCTGGCACCTTGCCTCCAGGTGGTCCTGGGTGGTTCAGCATCTCCCCCCCTCCCGCCCCATCTTCCCTCACCTTCTGCTGTTGGATGCTGATGAGTAGGCGCCCCTACAAGGGCCTTTTCCAGTCCCCAACAGCTCCCTGTAGCACCGTCCCTCAGTGATCAGTAGGAGAAGGTATGAGAGGAACCCAGGGTAGGAGGAACAGCTTGTCGCATGCACCAGAACAGACATGGATGGTGTCACCTTCTTGGGTTCCAGTGAGGAGAGCAGGAAGCTAGTGGGCCTCCTACCAGACCGGTTCCAGACTTCCTTCAGTGTGGGCATTGTCACGCTGGCAAGTGGAAGTTGGGCCTTTTCCTAATGAGCTTGAACCCCAGCTCTACTATTGACCTCCGTGAGCCTCAGTTTTCCTCCCTGTAAATGGGCGTCACAGGAGACTGTGGATGCAAACACGCACAAATAAACGATGTAAAAATAAAAACATTGAGTCCTGAACCAGAACAGGAGCAACTCAGAGCCCTGAAACCTGGAGGCCCTCTGGTGGCCACAGGAACCTCTCACATGATGTAAGCAGTGCTCACAAGGACAAGGCAAGTCCTGGGCCTCTGAGTATGCCAACCATGACAGCGCTGGGTGTCCACAATGGAGAAGCAGAGAGGGCGTGTGTGTGAGGGACCAGCGATGTGCTACTGTCAGAGCAGTGGACACCGCTCTGTGATGGGCCTCGATGGGAAGAGATCCCAGGTGTCGTGAGATAGGACAGGAGCTCTGCTGAGTCATCTGGGCCCTGTCCCCGAGGATTCCCGAGCTCAGCAGCTCCTGAGTCTCTCATCCCTAGGCTGTGCCTCAGCTCTCCATCAGTATCTGACTCGGGCTTGTGATGTCACAGGAAAGCTGTTCCAGAGGTCTGCGGTGTGCTCGGGGCAGCCGCAAATGAGGGGGCTATTTTTAACTAGGAGAGAAGAGTGGGGGTTTAGCCTGGTGGCCGGAAAAGCTGGAAAGACTGTGGCATCCTCGTAAGGTTGCCTGCGGGGCAGGGCTTCCCCCAGCATGAAAGCCATCCATCCTGGCCTTATAAGGTTTGCATGATGCAGGCAAAGACATTCCAGGGGACTGGGGTGACAGCTCATTGGGGAAGGGTGATTGCCGTGCAAGCATGAGGTCCTGAGTTCAAATCTCCAGCTGGATGTGTCTGGAACTCCAGTACTGTGAGGGGTGGAGCTTGAGCTTATTGAATTTCCAGGTTCAGGGGAAGATCCTGTCTCAAGGGAATAAGAATGTCAGAGAGCAAAACAGAGCAAGACACCCTAGATCTTCCTGTGGCCTCCACGTGCATGCACAGGTGAACACACCTCTCTCTCTCTCTCTCTCACTTTCTCTCTCTCTCTCTCCCTCTCTGTCTCTCGCTCTCTCTCTCTCTTGCTCTTGTTCTCTCTCTCTTGCTCTCTCTTGCTCACTTTCGCTCTCTCTCTCCTTCTCCCCTTCCCCTCCCTCCCCATCTCCCTCCTTGTCTCCCTCTCCTTCTCATCCCCCTCTCTCCCCTCTGTATCCATCTCTACCTCTCAGAATGATCCCCCCTTCTATCCCATTGGTCAAACCTTGGTCATGTTGACACATGCAGAGACAGGTGAGGCCTCCCTCACACACTACTGTGCCACATATGTTGGCGTAATTGTGCCACTGAGGAGTGAGGGAGGGAATGCTGTGTGGAGAGGAGAGCACCAGCCTCCTCTGCTCCAGGCAGGCAGAGGGGAAGAAATGGAGAACTCGGCCACAGACACAGAGCTGCTAAGGAGGAGCGAGCAGTCCATGCTGGCACAAAAGAGAGTGATAAAGTTAGACATCTGAAAGACAGAGGTGAAGGGATCTCAGAGTGGAGAATGAACAGGTAGAACCAAGAGAGTAGAACAGTGGAGACAGAGATGATAAGTCCAGGAGTTTCAACGTTAGGATGATGAGACGTTCCAGGGGAAGAATCAAGGGAGTTGACCAAAGAAGTGCATGGTTG
>JADRCD010212809.1:0-20178 GCA_019843815.1 Montemys delectorum
GCTGTCAGCCAGGGCTGACAATACAATAGCTTTCAGAGGGATATTACCATCATGCTTTTATTCCTGACATCAATCAAGACAAAGAGAATCCTTTTCACAAGACATTAAAAAAAAATCAAACCTTTGTACGAGAAGATAGGTAAAGCACCATTCTCTTTAAAGACAGCCATGAGGAGCAATCAGCTAATTGGCATCCTTGAAAGAGGGAAAGTATTTTTATTTACTGAGTGTACAACCCCAATCGTTGGCTGTCCCAGACCCTGCCAGGTAAGCTAGGAATCAGAAGTTTTCATTCCCATCTCTCCCACTCATTTCCCCCTTCCTGGAGCCCACAGCAGGATTAGAAAACTAAAAGCCAATGCCAAAAACTTCACCCAAGATAGAACCAACCCAGGCTTTGTCAGGCCCTTTGGGGTACAAAGCTAGTTAAGTACTCTATGCATATAACAAATGACCTTGCCATCAGATAGGTATTTGAAGAAATTGTCAAATTTGCCAGCAAACAACTTATTAGAATTTTCCCAACTACCCATAGTAACAGGGCACCCAAGTAAGTCTCCATAGTCTGCTAGACCCACACATCTGAAGAAATCCTAACGGCAAATGTTTTCAAGACATAAGAGCAATAACAGTCTCCAAATACCAGGGTTGTTTTGTACAGGATGTATAAAAGGTGAGTTTGTGAACATACTCACCTTGGCAAAAGGATGAAGCCATAAAGAAGCCTATCCACGTTCAGTTCCGTTTCTATGACAGTTTGAATGCCTGCGCATTTGCAGGTGGTGACACACAAAGTTGCAGATCCAAAAGCAGCAAGTGAACAGGGCTAAGGTTCACGAGACCTTATTATCCACTCCCTTCCCAAACTAACCCACCTCTCAGCCCACCAGAGAGCATACAAGGGTGCTCTTGACCCTTAGAGAGTGCACGCCTACACAGGCCTTAGACAATTGTGATAGAGGGAGGGGAGGGAAATGGGTCCTCTAGACCAGAAGAGCTCAAGGTGGTGTGCCTGGCCCCTCTGATGCCTAATAGACAATGTAGCAAAAGTATGCACTTGAGCCTGATAACTCGGAGACAGATGTTATGCCAGAAGCATCTCTAACAGACAAGGGTGCTTTCACTTTTCAGACCAAAAAAAAAAAAAAAAAAAAAAAAAATGTGGACACCTTTAGTCTATCTATTGAGTATTGAAACAACAGGTGCTCTTCATTTTGTTGCAAGATGACAGAAATTTTAAAAGGAGAAGCCATCCTATTGCTGCCTTGAGAACTCATTCCCTACCACCACCACCACCACCTAAAGCAACGGTCCCATGGAGCCAGGCAGCAAGCCTGAACCGCAGCCTCAGTGGTGGGCTCCTTTCGTTTACACATCCAAATGAACAGTTAAGAGAAATCAATGCATCTAATTGCCAGACTATTAAATCTAACATCAGGGGAAGAATTCCACAGCCACCAGCTTAAGAGCTGGCTACCAATATAGCAATTGTTGCAACTTTCTATTCGACTGAACCAGATCTCCAGCCTTTCTGTCTCCGGCTAGGAAGGCTGCACTCTAAAGATGATGTGCTCCAGTTTCCTCCTCCTGTGGTCCCCCTCCTCCTCCGTTAACTTGCCACAGCATTGCCAGGGCTGGCTGGTTCTACTGAATTGCTTTATGACTGGAAAGTCACCGGCATTTTGCACACTAGGCACCTCACAGTTAAACACTTAGCAAGATTCTCCTGCCAGAGGCACATGGTTATCTTATTTTATTGCTTATTGAGTTTTTGCAAGGAAACAGGTGTAGGAACCTAAACAGCAATTACTAAACATAAAGGATATTTTCTAGATTGAAACAGGTATTCCTAAAGCTGGGGATCAGTAATTTAATTGGTGTGGAAGGAATTGAATATTAGGATTTGAATGTCATCTACCGGAACCTAGAGAAATCTAAGGAATGTACAAAGGATTTGTCTTGCCCTTCCTGCAAGACCATGTACATTTAGCCAAACAAATCTCAACCATTTACACTTGCGTGTGGTCTCTGCTGAATCAAGAAACCTGTAACCTCAGAATGCCTCTACTTATTACACCTCAATTATTTCCATGGAAACAGGCACAATGGTGAACCACACCGCTCTCAAGTCCCTAGACCACCAAATTTATAAGATGGACTTTTGAGGTGCTCAAGCTGTCAAGGGAAGACAAAGAAAGGGGACGACAGTACAGAAGTCACAAGTGGTCATTTTGGATGGGGGGGGGAAGGGGTAGGGTACATGGACACAACTTAAGTGCTAATTAATATTAAGAACTGTAATTAGCTAACAGACAGTTGCTAAAATAGAGAAAAATCAACCATAGTACAAATTACTAAAAAGTTTTTAACTGAGTCTGGGGAGAGGGGCTATTATTCATTTTCTACAGGAGTGAAGAGGGTTCGCATGCAGCCTAAGGAGGACAGATCTCCTCAATGTGGAAAGACAGAGAGACCTGCTGGTGAACGCTACCAAACTACCTGGTACTCTCAGCCAAAATAGCATCAGTGAGCAAGATGACAACAGCCTAGGGAATGAGGCCAAAATCATCAAAGGAAACAAATTGTTGCAACTGCCACACCACCAGGACAGGCATACAAAAAGAAAAAGGAAAATCGGTCAGAAAATGTGACTTTTGTAACATTTATGAATTTGGGTGGATTGGAGGGTTGATTTTTTTTTTTTTTTTTTTTAAAAAAATCACAAGGCTTTTGAAAAACAGGCCGCTCACTCCCTGCCCTCCTGCCTTGGAACCCCCAACCCACTGCCTATTTGCTGGGCATCCTCCCTATAGAGCTGAGCTTTCCAAAGAAGGACAAACATCCTGAGGGGACAAGTGACCCCACTCCAGAGGGAGGTTGTGTCCAGAGTGGGAAGTGACCCCTGGGGCCTGTTTGATTTTCAAAGCTGCAGTACCCTAGCTTTCAAATCACACTTTCTGAGCATTCATTCAAAATTGTTACATTTTCTGTCTTTCCTTCCTGCTATGGGCTTTCATATTTCCGAGATCAATTACAAATTACGGTCAAGCGACTTTCACAGCAGAATACTCCAGGCTGGGGGAGGTCCACAAAGCCTCTCCATCAGCTCTGACACACAGCAGTAGAGTTAAAAGTAAAATAAACACAATGTTAAAGGCAGTCGCAGTTCCTTATGAAGCACCTTGAAGCATCTTTAAAGGTGAAGACCTTGTCCTTTCAAACCCGGAACAGTCCACACTTCAGCTCTGGCTTTGGAACAGTGCTGGAGAGAAAGGGGGCAGTCCTTGAGAAGCAATAAATCTTTCACCTATTGTAATTCGTATCTATTCAAATGATCTCCTCTCTTAATTCCCAGTTCTTGATACTCGGGTCATTCAGATCTCCACCTTATTCACCTCAGGAAAGGCACTACAAGGCAAAACACTGAGAGAAAAGGACCCTAGGGAGAGTCAGGAGGGCGGCAAGGGTCCTTCAGACCCAAGGATGGCAAAGTAATGTGTGGCTGCTGCTGTTCCAGAACTTCTCAAAACACCTCTGCTAGTCTGCCTACCACTGGGCTGTCACTGCTGGAGTTGCCTGTTACATACAAATACATATATTTAGGGATGGACACTCATTAAAAATCATTTCAAGGCTCATTTCATGAAAGGCTGAAACTCAATTCTAGTCTTTCTCTGTGATCCATGGAGTGTTTTTAGAATTTGGTTCAGGCAGTTTTGTAACACCCACCCATCTGTTTGCTGTAATCTGCCCTACCTTTGCTTTCTGTGACTTTGTGACTTGCCTTCTGAAATGAGAATTTTGGAGACACAGACTGGGTTAAAGGTGAACAAGCACACCACACACACACACACACACACACACACACAATCTGCTTTTACACATAGGCTTAACTCAAAATCAACTGCCTCAAAACTGCTTTCCCCACCAATAATTCCAATTCTACTTTTCGTCTGGGCCACTCAATGTGCCTCTCCAAGAACTGGGTAGTTAGCCAAGGAAAGAAATCAAATATTATATCAATCTGCAAAGCTCTTCTTTCCATTCCCCTCTTTCCTGTCGTCTTCTGGTAGTCTACTCTTTTGGCCTCTTTGTCCCACAATCAGAACCCTCTGGAACCTCCAGTTCTGTAGAACAAGTCAGACTGCTCCAGACTGGGAAACTGGATGGGGCGCTCAGCTGCAGCAACTTCTCTCAATGAAAGAAAGGAGCCAGCGCTGAGAGTTTAGACCACAGGGAGGGTCTCCATGGGGCCAGGTGTCCCTGACTCTCTTGGGGCTTGAGAAGGAAGGAGAAGCCAAGTGTCTGGGAACCCACGTGGTGCAGATTCAGCACAACCTATTCCAACCAGGAGCAAGACTGGCAGGAAGGGAGCCGGCCCCAACGTCTTCCCGCGCAGGCCTCCAGGAAATGAACTTTTCAGAGCAGAGCTGGGCTGTGGCCAGAGGTTATCAGGAGAGTCGACCAGGACAAGGGCCTCAGGACTTCAGGCACCACGGCTACTCTCCTGCTCCTGTATCATCTAATCTATCTCTCAACGCACCCAGGCAGGGGCTGCACTGGGTACAAAGCAGCAGGCCATGCCTGCAGAAGCAAGGTGGGGAGGGAAAGGGGGACAGGGAGGAGCTGGAGGCCCTCGCGCAGCTTCTCCCTGAGGCATCTGCTCTCCAGGGGTCCCCTCAAACCTGGGGCACTCCGAGGAATTAGAAAAAGCAAGGGGATGTGTGTACTGGGCTATCTATAGCTCCTCACAAACGTGCGCACCCTGGGGAGTCAGTACGGAAGACAGCCTGGGTGCCGGCGGCGCGGCTGCCCGGAGTGGTATCGGACGCCCCGCTCCGAGGGGCGCTCACAGCAGCGGCTGCGCTCCCCTGGGGACCAGCATCCCGCCGGCGCGGCACAGACAATGAACTCCTGGCGAGGCTCCCTGCCCAGCTGGCCTCGGTGGAGCCGGCAGGAAGTGCGGGGGCCCGGACCGGGAGCTCGGCCTGGGCCCGGGGCGAGGAGGAGGCGCCCGGCTTGCTCTCTCTCCGCGTCCCCGAGTGACCAGGAGGGCACCGGTGAACGCAAGCGAGGCCCGGGACCAACCAAGGCGCCTCGGGGCTGCCAGCCTCTGGGGCATCGGTCCTCTTCCTCATGCTGCCGCCGAGATTCGCAATCCCCGCCAAGTCGGCCCGCACCCCTTGATTGGCCACGCGGGCCGGGGGCCGGCGCGCTAGAAGCTGCGAGAGCCCCTCTACTAAGCCCCCCGGCCCGGATCCGGGTGAGCGCCGGCGCCGGCCCGGGAGCGGGTCGGCGGGCAGGGCGTGCGTCCTGCCCCCGCCGCCGGCGCCTCCTGCTCGCGGCCTCCGCCTCCGCCTCCGCCTCCGCCTCCCTCTGCCTCCTCCTCTCGGCGCTCGCTCGCTCGCTCGCGCGGTCCCCGGCCGCCCGCCCGCCCGCCGGTCCCTCCTCCCTCGCTCGCTCCCTCCCTCCTCGCTTGCTCGCGCCTCTGCCGGGCCTCGCTCGCTCACCTTTCACCGATCGCGGCTTCGCCTGCTTCCGCCTGGACATGTCCGGGGCTCCGGGCGCTCCGTCGCCGTCCGCGGCCGGCTCCCCGCACCGCCCCCCGCCGCTCCGGGCAGCCCTTCTCCCCCTTCTCCTCCGCCTGCCTCTCGGAAACTTTGTTTTTTGCAGCCGGGTCGGCGGCCGTAAGGAACGGACCGCAGGTCCCGGGCAGCCTCTCTGTGGGGGGCAGCCCTGGCCGGCCCAGGCCGCTGGGGGACTGGGGGAGGCCCAGGGGGCGCGCCGGGGCCCTGCCTGTTGCAATGCGGCAGCCGGGGGATCCGGGTCCCAGCGGCGGTCCCAGCGGCGCGGGGAGTCCGGAGGCCACTCGGCCGAGCCGAGTTATGCAAAAAAAAAAAAAAAAAAAAAAAAAAAAAGCCGCCCCCCTCCTCCTCCCCACCCCCCGCCGGCCCCCGGCCCCTGCGGCCCCCTCCCTCTCTCCCCCACACCACCGCCACCCTCACCCTCCTCCTCCTTCTCCTCCGCCCCTTGCCGGATTTTTGTGCAAAGTTTGCAGGCGTCCGGCCACACAGCCCGGTGCGGAGCTCACAATGAGCCCATCTGAGGAGGGGGAACGGGCTGGAGCCGGTAGGGTCTCAGGGGGCGAGGAGACCGGAGGCGGTCCGGAGCGCAGGAGCTTAGTACCCCCCGGAAAAAAAAAAAAAGCCTTCAAATTATCCCCTGCCGCACACACACAAAAAATAATAATAAATATTAATGGCTCAAAAATGCCCAAATGCCTGGTTTGCAAATTATGATGGATGGGGGGGGTCCCTCAACTCAGCCTACTTAGAGCGGGGCTCGAAACGGCCACAGTGGCTTGTAAGCCGCGGCTGGGGGTCCCCGGCTCACGCCCCCTTCTCTGGCTCTCCGCTCGATCTGATGCGGGCTCCCGGGAGGAGTAAGGGGAGCGCGGGGGCGCTCAGGCGGAGGCGGGCAGGGGCGCCCGTGGCACGGGCATTGCTCAGCCGGTGTGCCGGGCTGCCGCTGCCTGCCCTCGGGCTGCGGTGCTCAGCGCGCGACGCGCAGTCGATCCCCAGGCCGGTGCCAAGTCGCCGGCCCCGCTAGCTGCCTCCATGGACCAGGGGCTGGGAGAGGGGGGAGGTGGCGGCCGCGGTGGCGGAGGAGGGGGAAGAGCAGGCGGCGGCGGCCGGGCTCCCGTCCTCCCGGGCAGCGGCGGCGGCGGCGGCGGCTGCGCCCCGGCTCCTCCGCGCTCCAGCCGGCGCCGGCCCGCCCGCCAGCCTCCCTCGCGCTCCTGTCTTCTTTGTGGTCGCTGGCTCTCCTCCTCCCGATCCGGCTGCTGGGGCTGCACTGCAGAGACACATAATAAAGCCAGGCTTGGCTGGAAATGTAGCCGGGTCCCAGCAGGAGGATGTGAGGAGCGGAGTCCCGGCGGGGGAGCGCTCTGATCCCGTGGGGCGCCCCGCACTGCTCCGGCTCGGATCAGACGGAGAGAGGGCCAACAGCACCGAGCGATGGACAGCGCTGGAAATACAGCTCCGGCCGCCCGCAAAACCCGGACCGCGGCGGTGGCAGCAGGCACGGCGCGGGCACCGCACCGGCACGCGGGGCCCAGGCTTGGGTTCTGACGGCACTGGGCAGGAGGAGAGAACAGATAACAGGCCCACGCGGGATGACAGGCTTGCCCGGATGCCTTTAGTATCACAAACTGAAAACGTGCGAAAATGGGGGAGCAAACTAAGGTGAAATGCCTCAGCATTGCGGTCCCCGAGACTTATCCACGTACAAGAATTACCCCAGGACCTGGCTTTTCTCGCTGGTTCGGTATTCCAAAACTATCTATGTCCCACATCAGAGAGTACCTTCTACTACTGAGCTAACCTACGACTCCATCTGTATAACTCTCGCGCCTAGTTCGAACTAACCAAACACCATATACGCGGCACACCTTGTATATTTATTTTACCCCTTCCCTCCCCCTAGGGAAAGAAATCAGCTCCTACTTTCCACAGTTTTGCCCCAGCCACCAGGGGGCGCCTTGCGTCCCTGCAGCTCTTAACAGTCATGGCTACGATCTTGCAACAGGCCCTGGGATCAGTTATCCTGAGGCTGTTCCCCTAAACTGCCCTTTGAGGACTCTCAAACCAGTCGAAAAGGCCAGGTCGCAGCTGGGGAAGGGTCCGGACACTGCCCCCTCCCAGCAAGTGGCGCCACCTTAGGTCGGCTCGCCCGGCAGCAGGGAGAGCAAAGCGGGTGAGCGACACGGCGCTGGGGGTTATCAATCTCGCCGATCGATAAGTTGCCACTTGGAGAGAGGGGAGGACTGTGTCCCCTCGGAGCCGAGTTACCCAGGGCAACCTTTCACGGGGGGGGGGGGGGGGGGGGGGGGGGGGGGGCGCTGCCCACGGAGAGCAGAGCCCGGCCCAGCCCAGCGCGGCGCCCGCCCCAAGCAGGGTGCCCGCGCCCTGCAGTTCCTGGGCCTGAGCGCCCGCCGGGCCCGCGCCCCCCTCGGCTTGCTTCGCGGTCCTGCGGGGCCTTTTTCGCCAAGCTCGTGCTGGGCTGATTGGCGAGGTAGATGCCACCCCCGCAGCCCTGCGGCTTGGGAGCACAGGACGGCGGCTGCAGAGAAAGGCCTGAGGCAAAGGGGCCCGAGTGCGCGCACCTAGGGCCATCTCCAAGGCTGAGTCGGGTGACCGCGCTATGCGTCGCCAAGGCAAACGCTCAGGCTGCGGGAGACAGAGAGTGAGGCTCCCCGGAGGGGATAGAGTATAACCAGAGACATCTTCTTGTCTGGGTCCTGGGCCCTGGGGTCCACTCCTACTTCGGGGTTAGGGCTGCCATCCCTGACCATCTCCCTCCCTTCCTCCGCAGCTCGTGCCTCTGAGTGCACACCATCCCGGGCTTCCCGCAGGGACTGGAAGCCGCCGCCCACAGCCTAGGGATGTCCAGCGTTAGACAGAGAAGGGGTGCCAAGGGCCAGGGCAGAGGCCGAGAGGCGCCTGGGAAGGCGCCAAGAAGGAGGGGCCGAACCCGTCGCTCCCCAACCCCCGCCGGCGCCTGGGATCGAGGCCCGTGGAGAGAGGCTGACAGGCGGCAGATGGCACACGCTGGGGGAGGGGGCGATTGGCCTCGGCTCAGGGTGCCCCTGCCGCAGGCTGCCTCTCCTAGGTGGAGGGGGAAGGGACCAGCCCCCAACTTGTGCGCTCAGGCTCTCTAGGGCACAGAGATTGCGGACTGCGCCTAGCCTAAAGCCTTGAGGGAGAGGGCCAAACAAAAGAGCGTGGTAGGGAAGGGGCGTGTAGGACTGAAGGAGCGGTTCCTCACTGGCGTGGACTGGTGATTAGGAGACCCTTGTCACTGTCCTTTTTCCACTCTCAGGGAACTGCCGGAAGCTCCGAGGTCGGAGGTGGCAGAAACAGGATGGAGGAGGGGGCGGCGTTGGACCGTTTGGAACTAATCTTCAAGGAGAAGGGTCGTGGAGCAGATCACAAAGTTCTTTGGACCCTTCCCGCGCTCCACAGCCACACACGTTTTCCTCTCGAAACGCTCATCCCTGCCCCCCACTGGCGCGCGGCTGTGGTCTCCCAGCTTAGCCGCAGTCAGGGTACGAAGGGAACTCGACCTGGCCCCATAGCTGCGGCTGGAGTCCTCTGAAGCTTGTTTCATTTTTAACTCCTTCCAGAAAAAAAAGAAAAAAAAAGGGGGGGGGGGGTGGGGGGGTTGTTTTAAGGAAAATTGCAAAGCTACAAAAAAAGCCAGTAGCGTCCCCTTTAACTGTCTTCGACCCTGCAGAGCTCCCATCCCTGGGGTCTCAAGGAATAATACCTAGTAACTTGGGCCTTGTTTCTCACCAGCCTGATGACTTTGGACCAATGCTGATGGTGTTTGATCTCCTGCCTGCATCCTTAGGAAACGCTAAGGTCTGGGCCCCTCCTAGTAAAGCAGGTCTCTTCAGAGGAACGGCTGGGCTGGCGAACCCACTGCAAAGGACACAGAAAGGATAGTAATGGGCTCTTCCTTCCAAGCCCACCTTGGCTTGAAGGCAGGAAAGGCTTCTGCCCTCCGCACTGTCATTGACTCCGTGCTCCTTAGGGTTAGAACTATGGCTACCGCCGAAGAAGCTACCCCCTACTTCCAAAAATAGGCAGGTATCTTGTAGAGCCATCACAGCGTCTAGGGGACAACAGAAACCACACAGGACCACAGAACAGAATGGTAAATGACGGGTTTTGAGGTTTGTGACTTCTAAAGTCATGAAGAGTCCCTAATGTGTTTCAAGAGATGTGTCTGTGCAGGCAAAGTGACTACATCTGTCATCCCAGCACTAGGAGGCACAGGCAAGAGAATCAGGAGTAGGAGGCTAGCCTAAGCTACACAGGGAGACTGTCTCAGAAGACAGAAAGAGGATTTGGTGTAAACGACCAGGGTGACCACCTTCTCCTCATTCGCATCCAAATAAAAACAGACCACAAACAGTCAATTTAAATAACAAGTCATTTGGATATATGCAGTCTGAAATTAGTGATTTTTCTCTCTCTGTCTTACTAAGCATTTGAAGGAGTAATGATTACAAGTTCATTTCCTTGTTGACTTGTTGACTCTAAATAAACTTGATTGTTTGCCTACTGTGTGCCAGAACGATGAACAAAAAGTACAACATTGGGATTTGTTGGGCCTGGCTCCCTAAGGGAATAAAAAGGGGGGCTAACTTTTAATAAGTCACCAATAATGATTTAATTCTATTTTTGAACAATCATGAGAAAAACATATAGTGTAAGCGATGCCAAAAAGCAAGGGTCCCAGTGATGGTCTGATCAAGAGTCTGAAGGAAGGGAGCAAGGAAGAACAGCATATACTCGGTGCCTGGGGGGAAGGTGCTCTGTCAAAGGACCAAAGAAGGCAATTCTAGCCAGGCTTGTGAGGCAATTCCATCAACTCTCCAGTCCAGCCTCCCTCACTGTCTTACTGGAGAGCCTCAAGCAACCAGAAACTTCCTTTTTTGTTGTTGTTGTTGGTGGTGGTGGTGGTTTTTTCGAGACAAGGTTTCTCTGTGTAGCCCTGGCTATCCTGGAACTCACTCTGTAGACCAGGCTGGCCTGGAACTCAGAAATCTGCCCGCCTCTCCCCCCACCCCCACAAGTGCTGGGATTAAAGGCGTGCGCCGCCACCACCACCCAGCAAACAGAAACTTTCTTATCTCCATTTTCTCATCTACAGAATGGCAACACAGTTGTGCCATCCCACTGAGTGCTCCCTGTCTAACACATAGTGAGGCCATGAAGCTGTTCCTCGGCCTTGCTACCTTCCTCTTCCCCCCATCTTTTACTTTCACCATAGAGAAAAATGCCAGTCATCTAAACGCAAATTCCTTCCTTGTCTCCAGAGGCTCTTCCTTCCCTGATGCCACCCCCCCACCTCCAAGATAGTCTTGCACCTGCCTTCTAGAAGGTTCCCAGCTGCTCCAGATGTATCAGGAGGTGTGTGTGTTCGCGCACGCGCGCGTGTGTGTGTGTGTGTGTGTGTGTGTGTGTGTGTGTGTGTGTGTGTATGTATGCGCGCGCATGCACATTAGGTGGTAATGATGGGACTAAGGACCTTGAGCACATGAAGGAGTGATCTACCACAAGGCTATCCACATTTGGACTTCAGCTCCACGCACTTGTGCTGTATTTTAATGCTCAGTCATCCTCTGTGGAAGACACCTCCCCTGGCTCCTCTGGCTTTAAACACACATAGGGCACCAGAAGCAGACCCCCTGCCTAGTTCTCTTAGCTTGGCAACCCACTGTTAACCAGCAGCTCCCCTTCCCAGGTTCCCTGTCTCTTCTCCAGTGCACAGCCCTGTACACTGTCCCATCCAGGGACTTGGTGCTGAGGCTTTGGAGGACTCCGAAGAGTAAAGCACAAGATGGAAGAAGGTTCCTTTCTCTGCTTCTAGTTCCCAGGCTGACATTTGGGGAGGAAAACCCCTGCAGATGCTTCTGAAGTTCCCCAGAGATCTCCATTGTCCCCCTGACCACAACTCAAAGAGGCCAGCAGCAGGCCCAGACATCTGCCTCCCTGGGGCTGTAGGAGCCTGGTGCCAAAAACAATAAGCCGGGTGTGAGAACCTCCTTGTCCCCTCCAGCTCCTGCTCAGCTGGGAAAGCCATTTCTATTTTATCATCATTATTACAATTATGTAGTTCTTCAAGCATCAGCAGTCTTTGCAGCGAACACCCACACAGCAGCGAGGATACCAACTTGGCAGGAGGGTCCCAGTGGACTCACGCCCTCGGAAAGCTTGCAACTGCTGGCCCAGCCTGGAACCTCCACCAGACTAGACCCCCACCAGCCACCAGGTGCACAGCACTCAAGCCTTTGAGCCAAGCTCACTTCCGGCTTTATTCTCTCAAAATACCTATTCTATTCTCTCAAAATATCTACTGTCTGTGGTTGGCTTTATAGATATTGATATTTCTTATTTTCAATTTTTCAATTTTTTTTTTTTTTTAAAAATCCAGTATTAAGAGTGGAGGGTGATGGTACACATCCTTAATCCCCAGCATTCGGGAATCAGAGGTCAGCCTGGTCTACATAACGAATTCCAGTCTAGCCAGGGTAACTAAGTAAAGCCCTTTCTTAAAAAGAAAAAAAAAAAAACAATCCAGCATAATGAATACGGTGTCCCATTTAAAAAGCTTTAGGTAGGAACAGTTGGATAAAATACCCCCAGTGTGCAACCTCCAAGTCTTTTGTCACAGTGTTCTAGGACTGATCACAAGTCCACTAGCCGTAATCAACCATCAAACAAGCTACTAGCAAATTTGAACGTGATAGATTTAGAATTAGGCTCTCACTGAAGAAGAGTCTCATAGATGAAAACTCAAATTTAAAGGCATTCAAGGCATTGTTGACTAACAAAGCTTCCCCCCATATGATCAGGTGAGGTCAGGACAACTTGTACAAGTCCCTCATGCAAACACACAGACACACACCCTCAGTGCTCAGCCCCTAAGGGGTCCTGGGTCCAATCATGAGCAGTAATCCTGGCTGTCTGATGCCCATAGTAGGATTGCCGTGGAAAGACAAAACCTCCACTTCACTGGGCTGAGAAAGCTATTTGAAGACTGGCTTTGTCCTTGGGGTTGTCCTGTTGGTCCACTGACAGGTCACATGGTAATTTAATGATCTGTGGGTGCGCTAGGTCTGGTCTGACCCCTCCTTCGATGTCACCTGCTACAAAGATGACAGAACAATAGCAAAACCCCCCTTATCTCCAGTGACCTCTACTCTCTGAAGCTACTAATAAAGATCATGGTGGCTTACATCACTTAGGGGAAGACGGTTGGTTGGTTGGTTGGTTGGTTGGTTGGGTTTTCCCAGTGTACAGCATGTCCCTTCCCTTGTCCATCCATATTGTATTAGAAGGACGCTCTTCTTTAGTATACAAGGTATAGAGAGATTCCATGGAGATTTCAGATCATCAACATGTGTGATCGATCCCCTCACCAGCTGAGCTTACAAGATGCCCCAGAGATGAAGAAGGAGAATGGGCCAGTTGGGATTCCCCATTACATCCCAGCACCTTGCAGGTGCTCAGAATGTGATGTCATTAAAATAAGAGCCATCAATCCCAGGGACAAACAGAGAGAATTTGAACAAATACATCACTTTTTGTTCCATTCTTGTTGTGACTTTCTGGTGGCTTTCTGGCAGAATCAGAAGCTAAGGGCTAGAAAACTTCTGCCCAACTAGACCAAAAGCTCTTTGAGACAGACCCCTAGATTTTCAGACATACTCCCGTCTGATCACATTTCCTTATTCTATCCAGTGAGTTCTAGTAACTGAAGAAGTTGGGGCGAGTTGCCATGAAACACAGTGGTCCATACTGCAGAAAGAGCAAGGAAGGTATGGCGTAGAACTCAGGTGTATCATGTACTAGCCATAGCCCTCAAGTATGAGCTTTGGAGAGTCACATCAGCAACGGAGGGTGGCAGTGGGGAACAGGTTGGGAAGCACCTCATGGTGATAAGTCCTGTGGGATTGAAACAGGTCTGGCGTGTAGCCATCTGGATAGCGGAAGACCTGAGTTCCTGTCACCGCATCTGAATGGTTCTCAATGGGTGGAGCTGAATGGTTCAGTAATGGGTGTAGCTGAGAGAGTACCGCAGATAGACTCACACGGAAGCAAGTTCACATGGAAGGACTGGGCTGGAGGGAAGAAGAGGGTAGAAGAACTCCCCTGGGAGGAGCCTTGGGAAGAATCACCTGTTTTTATCTGCCAATTCCCTGGACTCACAGGGGAGGGGCTGTCCTTCCGATCATCGTAAGTGTTCAGCAAATGTTGCCTGTTCCAGCACAACCTGGTTGGTTTAGGTTCTGAGGGGTGGCCTTTATCTGCCTCAGTCTCCCCATTTGCAAAATCCTTCCGGCTTTCTGAATGAAGAAACCATTCCAGACCCACCTTCTGGCCCAAAAGGCACTAGGCCAGAGTTCAGAGCCTGAGGGAGTAGAGGGAATTCAGGCAAAAGGCCACTAAAGAGAGGTTATGGGGCCTGGGCCCCACAGGGATGGGAGCAAAGGGGGCGGGGCCCAGGCCCCAGTGCACAGGCCTGGTGCACATTTCCCAGGGCCTGCTGCTGCCTCCTCTGAGTGGCCTGGCCCCATCCTGGTCATGCACATTGGGACATGCCAGGGCCTGGCTTCCCAGGGGCTGGAGGGAGCTCCCGCAGGGGACTTCAAAAGCCCAAATGCCTTTCAGAAAGAAGCTAAAACTTTCTGCTTAACCAAAGCCTCCACAGGAGAAGAACAGGCCTGGCCCTTTTCTTTTTAAGTCTCTTTATTTTCCAGCCGGCTGGCCTGGTCATTCTCTCTCTCTTTCTCTCTCTCTCTCTCTCTTTCTTTTTTTTTTTTCCCTATTATAAACGGTCCCAGCTGCAACACACAGGAGGGAAAAAAAGCCATCTCCCAGGCCTGGGCAGGGGCTGTTTGCAGCCTCAGCGCCCGGCCAGCCTCCTGGGGCCCACAAAAGCAGCTCTGGCCTCTGGCACCCACTGGGAGAGGCCCTGGAGCCCCGCCCAAAGCTAAAGCCACCCCAGGAGGAGGGGAGGATTCTGGAAGTTTTTGCCTGCACTCCAAATCTTCCTGCCCCTGGGAGCCAAGATTGCAGGGACAGAAAATGAAGGATCAGGGATCAGGTACCCCTGACCAAGCCCACAGTTATTCTGGGCTTTAGACCAGGAAGGGTCCTACCAGATGGTCCAAAATGGACTAGAAAAATGGGAAAACCATTCTGAAGAGAAGTTATACAAGGATAAAACTGTTTTTCAGGCCCAACCCCAGGTAACAAAAGAAAGTCTGGGGGAGGGCCAGGGCACCCTGGGGCTGCCGGAATGTCTGTCCTTTGAGAGCTGTCAGTCCTGTCTCCCAGCAAGTCATTTCATCTCTGTGTGCCTCAATTTCCTTATCTGTGAAAGGAAGACTCCATTCATGCCCACCTTGTAGGACTGCTGAGGTTAAGTGCTGTAGATGGGTAAGTTCTTAGGACCGTGCTCAAAAAAGTTACCTCTTATTGTCTGTAAACTCAAGGGCTTGTTTCATCCACTCAGTCAGTGTTTATTTGTTACTTCCTGGGGTCTGGGCTCTGATGGGCACTGGGACAGATACTAGTGACAGAGCTGGGACGGATGGAGAAGTCCCGGTCGGATCTTGAGTAGGGGTGAGCTAACAGATACACTAGGCCTGACACATGGCGCATCCCAACCTCCCTTTTTTTTTTTTTTTTTTTTTTTGGTTTTTTCGAGACAGGGTTTCTCTGTATAGCCCTGGCTGTCCTGGAACTCACTCTGTAGACCAGGCTGGCTTCGAACTCAGAAATGTGCCTGCCTCTGCCTCCCAAGTGCTGGGATTAAAGGCGTGCACCACCACCGCCCGGCCCAACCTCCCCTTTTGATACTAGAAGTACAGCAGGATTTCTAAGCCAAGGAGCCAGAAAGATGCCCTGAAGAGACTGAGATGATCTAGGAGCTCACAGAGTGGTTGGGCTCATTTGCTTGTCCTTCAAAAAATATTGAAGACAGGGACAGTGTACTCATAGACATAAATAAACCTTTAAAAAAATAGATTGACAAAGAGTTTAAGCATTCCTGTGGTGTTTTTAAATGGGACCGGGCCCCAGGCCTACAGTTTGTACAGCCCCAGCTGGATTGTTCTAGTTCAGCCTCTGAGGCATCCAGGTTTCCACCCTAATGCCAGGTAGGCATTAGTGTTTCCTAAGGACAGACACCCCTTGTCCTGATGCCTCTTAAGGTATGCTTTCCCACCTCCTCCAACATCCTCCCGAATATGACCTGCCAGCGGGAGTTTTTACTGGGGCTCTCATAGCTAGCCCAGGCTCCCTACAGCTGCCCATAGACATTTGGTCTCCTGTTGGGTACCAGTCTGCCATCACAAAGCCCATACAATGCAAAACAACCTCTCCTGACCCTCTGGCACAGGAGCCTAGAACTGGGCAGAAGCAAGGCAGGACTAAGTGAGTGAGGCTGGGGACAGACGGATCTGCATCCAACTCTAGGTAAGCTCAAATTAGTTCAGCTTAGCTGTTTGGGAAAGAGCTCGCTTTATCCCGGTCCTTTCTCCAAGTGTCCTACTGGACAGCCCACCTAATGCCTAACAGGGAACTCTCCCAGCAGGTCCAAGTTGCTACCCACAATGAGGGAGGCTCTCCTTCCCTGTCAGGAAAGCAGGCTCAGAGAAGATGGAGGCTCCCTGGTCCCTGGTTGCACAGCACTTAAGGGAAAGAGTCAGATCCTTTTTTTTGTTTTATTTTGGGATATGGTCTCAGACACTCCCAGACTGGCTTCAGACTCACTATGCAGCCCACTATGGAACTAAGGATAATTTTGAACTAATGATACTCCAGCCTTCACTCCCCAAGTGCTGAGATGAGAGTCACGTACCACCATGCCCACTCTGCCAACATAAGCTTCACCCCAGCCCTTGTTTTGTTTTTTTTGTTTTTTGGGTTTTTTTTGTTTTGTTTTTTGGTTTTTTTTGTTTTGTTTTGTTTTGTTTTGTTTTGTTTTGTTTTGTTTTGTTTTTTTTTGAGAGAGCATTACTAAGTAGCTCAGGCTGGCTCCAAGTTTCTAAATGATCCTCCTGCCTCAACCTCCCATAAACTGGGATTACAAGTGTTAGCCACTGTGCCTTAGCCGTGGGATGGAAATCAAGCTGGATCCTCCTCTGGAGCAGGAAATGCCTCCTCTCCAGTTAATTTCAGCTTCTATAGTTTGCCTGAAGCACAGCATGGACTTACTGATTTTAGATAGCTAGATGTTGAGATAGACATTTAAACAACTAGGGAGCCAGAGAGAGAGAGAGATGCTATCTGAGAATCACAGACAATCATAGCAGGTACCAACAGAGGTGATGCCCTCCATAAGTCCCAAATTATTTTTTTGTTGTTACTTTTTAGTTGGGAAATATGTTTTCTTTTGTTTTTTTGAGACAAGTTCTTATGTAGCACAGGCTGGCCTTGAACTCACTAGATAGCTGAGGCTGGCTTAGACTCTGGATTCCCCCTGCGTGCCATAATACTTGGCTTAAGATGGTTTTGAGAGATTTGTATTGCGAGGCTGGAAGCTGCTCTTCCAGAGGACCCGACTTCGGTTCTCAGCACTCACATGGTAACTTGCACTGTAAGGCAAACACTCATACCTATAAATATTTCTTAAAAAATTAAACACTCGGACTAGAGAGATGGTTCAGTGGTTAAGAGCACTGACTGCTCTTCCAGAGGTTCCGAGTTCAATTCCCAGCAACCACATGGTGACTCACAACATCTTCTGGTGTGTCTGAAGGCAGCAACAGCGTACTCATATACATAAAATAAATAAATAATTCTTTAAAAAAGAAAGAAAAACTGAAGACTAATTTTTATTATTTTAACTATGTGTATATAGTGAAGACCAGGTGTACGGGTGCCCAAGAGGGGTCAGATCCCCCTGGACTCGGAGTTATGGGTGGCTCTGACCTTCCTGACATGGGTGCTGGGAACTGAACTTGGGTAACTCTGGAAGAATTATTTATTTTAAGAGTGCTCTTAATTTTTTTTAATTTTTTTATTGCTATTTTAGTTGCATGGGTGTTTTACCTGCATGTATATCTATGTACTGCACGCATGCCTGGTGCCCATGGAGGCCAGAAGAGGGCATTGGATCCCCTGAAATTAGAGTTACAGATAGTTATGAGTCACTGTGTAGGTGCTAGGAATAAAACCCAGATCCTCTAAAAGAGTAACCAGTGCTTTTAAGAACTAAGCCTCTCCCCAGGCCCCTGGCCTATAATTTTTAATATGCAGAAAATAATGCATTGTAAATTCACGTTCCTTCATGGTTGTCTTGCTGCAGAGGACTTTCTTTGATATGAACAATCTATATTTTCCTTTATCTTACTCAACTACAGCTGTGAGTTAATGTCTTGGTTACTGTCTTAGTCAAGGTTTCTATTCCTGCACAAACATCATGACCAAGAAGCAAGTTGGGGAGTAAAGGGTTTATTCAGCTTACTTCCACATGGCTGTTAATCACCAGAGGAAGTCAGGACTGGAACTCAAGCAGGTCAGGAAGCAGGAGCTGATTCAGAGGCCATGGAGGGATGTTCCTTACTGGCTTGCTTCCCCTGGCTTGCTTAGCTTGCTCTCTTATAGAACCCAAGACTTCCAGCCCAGAGATGGCACCACCCACAGGGGCTCTACCTCCTTGATCACTGATTGAGAAAATGCCCCACATCTGGGTCTCATGGAGGCACTTCCCCAACTGAAGCTCCCTTCTCTGTGATAACTCTAGCCTGTGTCAAGTTGACACACAAAACCAGCCAGTACAATTGATTCCTTGTCAACTTGATACACAAACACATCACTATTAAGCCTCAATCCTTACTTTCTTATTCATCCCCAAGATCTAAAGTCCCACAGTCTTTACATATTAAAAGTTCAATCAATTTAAAATGTCCAATATCTTTTAAAATTCAAGGTCTCTTAACTGTGGGCTCCACTAAAACACATTCTTCCTTCAAGAGGGAAAAATATCAGGGAACAGTCGCAATCAAAAGCAAAAATCAAACTCCAACTGTCCAATGTCTGGGATCCACTCACCATCTTCTGGATTCCTCCAAGGGTTACTTCTCCAGCTCTGCCCTTTGTAGCACACACCTTGTCTTCTAGGCTCCAGATGCCTGTACTCCACTGCTGCTGCTGTTCTTGGTGGTCATTCATGGTACTGGCATCACTAAAACACTATCTTCCGCTGAAACTAGGCTTCACCAATAACCTCTCATAGGCTCTCTTCATGGTGCCAAGCCTCAACTCCTTTCAGTCCTGGGCCATCAATTGCAACTGAGGCTGCACCTTCACCAATGGCCTTCCATGGCCTCTCACTGTGCCAAGCCTCAGCTGCTCTCCATGACCCCTTCATGCTGTCAAAACCAGTACCACCTGGGTGACTCTTAAACATTACCAAGTCCTGCTGCAGCACAAGGTACAACCTTGGCTATCTCTAGAACATAGCCTCTGTGCTCTCAGAAAACACTTCCCAGAAGATGTCACCTCAATGATGCTGGTCTCTTCTTAATCACTGCTAATTTCTTAGCTCCAGCTAACCAGCATCAATAGTCTCAGTAATGCAAAGTTTTTGCTTTAGTAGTTCTGGTATCTTGTTAATCACAGCTGATACTTCAGCCCCAGCTAACCAAAACCACAGAATCTTCACAATCAAAACATGGCCCTGATAAGAGTCTTTAATCTTCTCTCTGAAATTTCACAAGCCAGACCTCCATTTCTTCACTGTTCTCAACATCATCTTCCAAGCTCCCATAGAATATCCCACAGAGTTCTTAACAACCAGTGGCTCTTCTAGCTCAAAGTTCCAAAGTCCTTCCACAGTCCTCCCCAAAACATGGTCAGGTTGTCACAGGAATACCCGACTATGCTGATACCAATTTGTCTTAGTCAGAGTTTCTATTCCTGCACAAATATCATGACCAAGAAGCAAGTTGGGGAGGAAAGGGTTTATTCAGCTTACTTCCACATGGCTGTTAATCACCAGAGGAAGTCAGGACTGGAACTCAAGCAGGTCAGGAAGCAGGAGCTGACGCAGAGGCCATGGAGAGATGTTCCTTACTGGCTTGCTTCCCCTGGCTTGCTCAGTCTGCTCTCTTATAAAACCCAAGACTTCCAGCCCAGGGATGGCACCACCCACAAGGGGCCCTACCCCCTTGATCACTGATTGAGAAAATGCCCCACAGCTCCATCTCATGGAGGCACTTCCCCAACTGAAGCTCCCTTCTCTGTGATAACTCCAGCCTGTGTCAAGTTGACACACAAAACCAGCCAGTACAGTTACCCTTACCTCCTCCACTTTGGGTCAAGCATTCCTACTTATGAATGTAAAGGGGAAAGCCCCCAATATTTAGATATTTGTACTCAGGAGGATTGCTCCAGAGAGACCATGGTGGAAATGCCAGGCTCTTGGCCACCTGCAGAGCATCTGGA
Organism: Montemys delectorum; assembly: GCA_019843815.1. Lineage (NCBI taxonomy): Eukaryota > Metazoa > Chordata > Mammalia > Rodentia > Muridae > Montemys > Montemys delectorum. The sequence goes on from JADRCD010212809.1 coordinate 20,031, forward strand.
AGTTGAAAGGGGGTGTAATCACAGACACTATCAGGAACAGCAGACAGGCAACACATCAAGTAGGTTTGCTCTGCAGATATGCTAAAGCCGTCCATACCAAGGAACATACACACACACACACATACACACACACACACACACACACACA
>JADRCD010212810.1:0-10334 GCA_019843815.1 Montemys delectorum
AGGACTGAGCAATCCGTGTTGGACAAAACCATTCTCCCCCACCTCCACCTCTTACTCTCCTTTCCCTTGTCAAGCAGCACAGTGTAAGTTGAGGATTACTAATGTGAGCAGAACTATCCCTCTCTAACAACCCGGCTAAATCTCAGGCATATGGCTCACTGACCCCACAGAACCCCAGAGAGCATCATGGGAACTGAGTGAAACTAGTTTCCTGCCTGTTTAAAGAGGGTAGCTACCAAGATCCCACTCAGCACTATTGAGCCAAACAGCAACAGCTCCTACCCTAGGGCCTTTGACCAGGATTACGGTACCAAGCATGATATTTCCCCCTGTGCAGTAGGCCTGAAAGTCATCATGAACTCAGAGTAACTGTGGTCCCCTGCACAGGATCAGACCAGCCCAAGTTCTGCCATAGATGGTGTGAATAGATGGTCTCTAGGCTGGTCTATATCTTATTGAGGAGCTAGTGGCAGTGGAAAGTTGCTAGGAGAGAAAAAAAATCATTCTTTTTGGAAGATGTGGCTACTGGTAGGATTCCTCTTGTTAAAGGCTCTACACCCATGAACATGTGGTGTACTAGTTGTATTTGGCAGTTAGTAGGGGGGAAATGACATTAACTTGAGAGGGAGACATTAATGAGGACAGGAAGAGAGTCTGAAGTGGAAATAGGAGGTATGTATGATCATGTTTCAATATATACCTACATACAATACTCAAGAATAAAAAAAAAAAAAAGGATTCTACCCAGATACAACATGTTCTTCTACAAATAGTAATAAACACAGGTGGAGATTTAAAATATCTCTAGCCTGCATTATCCTGCTGCGAGATTCCTGCAAGATATTTGAGGCTGTATAAAGGACAAAGCCTGGAGTCAGTCAGCCCTTTAGTTTTAGCCCATTGCTTTTTAAACTATCTGGTCCTGGACACATAGCTTAGTGTCCTTGTATCTCAATTTCCATATGTGTAAAATGCAAATCCAAATTCTAATTTGACCACCTTCACAGTTAATAGTGGAATCAAATGACACAATACACAAAGAAACAGGTAAATCATGAGCCTTGGCCCAAGGAAGTTTGCAACTAGTTCAGTCTACCATTAAAATGATTAATAAAGACTATGTAATTTCCACTGGGACAATTCTCTTAAAATCTGAAGGGCAGCACTGGTGTCTTTCAAACCCTTGCTGGCAAACCCTCAAAGACAGTTAAAAAAAAAATGTCAATGGAAGCACTCACTACTTTTTTGACGTGGCTTCATTGGCCCTAGGCTGACTGATCATGAAACTGAACAAAGGGTACGGGGATGACTACTGAAGGGGGTGCCTGTGTCCATGCAAATAAGCTCTTGGAGAGGGCAGTTCCTGCTCACCACCAGCCCCTACCTGCACCAGCTGGAGAAGGTAATGTAACACGTCATCGTCCTCCAAGCTCTCTAGTTTCTGAACTGCAATGGCCCGTACGTTCTCATCTGAAAAGTTGCAGTCCAGGAGTTGCATGGTTAAGCCAACGTCCAAAGCACTTTGATCCCAGATCTCCCTTCTGGCTAACAGCTGGTATGTTTTGGCAACAATTTCTTGCTGTCCCCATTTCACTGAGCTGAATAGCTTAGGATACGCCTTCGGATGCTTCAGGCTTTCATATCGAAAATGCCAGAGCAGTTCTTTGTCCTCTGCTGTGAGGGGGTTCAGTGGATCTGTGGCTATGATGGCCTCCAACTGCTTTCGAAGCTGATTGGGCATTTCAGCTCGAACCCTGTCTCCCTCTGGGTCAGGGGTGGGCCGGTGCTTAGGCAAGGCTATGGGGTGACAGTAGTTGTCCAGCAGGATGGAAATGGACATTGAGTTCTCCTTGTCAGGATTGGTTGCGGATGTGAGCTTGTCAGCATTGAAGCTGCCCTGCTCCTCTGCCTTCCCAGATATCTGCCACATGTGGAGCACATAGTCCCCGTGGCGGAGGAGGAAACGGTGGTCTATTAACAGCAAGTTCACATAATAGAGAAGCTGGGCTTTGCCCTTGGACTCGGAGCCTGGCGTCTCTGCAGAAGCCTTGCTGGACAGTGATGGAGTTTTGCAGCAGTAGATCTGTAGGTTCAATAGGGCCCCTTTGGGCAAGTCTTTGATTTTGATGCCAAACTCCAGCCACACGTTCCAGAGTACCTCTTCTGTGAAGGGCTTAGGGCTGGTTCTCCTTTGGCAGAGGACTTGTTGCCCGTGCTGGACGTTTGCTTCCACAAAAACAGTGAGGTCTGTGTTCCGAGGCAGGACAGGGATATCAATGCCTCTGATCTTGACCCTGAACTTTCGGTCACAGTCCCACAAAGACACTGTGAACACACTCTCGTGGTCCTTGCCATGGATGGTCAGCTGCTCGTGGTAGCCGGTGACTCCGGTGCAGTCATCCACCAGCGGCCATTCTTCATTCCTCACCTCATCAAGGGCTGGGTCTGGAGGCGTGTCGAGCACCAGGTGTATTTCGTCTCCATTCTTGAGGCACTGCCTCACCCACTGGAAATTTTTGAGGGGCGTTTCACCCACCAGGTACTCATCTCGGCCACAGACCCGCAACACAAAATCCTGCTCGCTTTGACTTTCTGGGATGTTCATTAGGGACTTCTTCTTGGCCATCTTGGTGAAGAAGCTATGGAGGATGGTGCCAGGAGTATCATCTGGGGAGACCTTGATAGTTTGACTGGTGGTACCACGGTGGATGACGATGAAGATGCAGTTGTTGGCAATCTTTCTTGACAGGTAGTCTGGAAGAGGTTTGGACGTCACCCAAGGGTGCATGGCATAGAGTTTGGCATCCCGGCTAGCCACCTCAGCCATGCGGGGAGTAACCAGACGGCGGCGAGTGAACTCTAGCTCATCGTCGTGCACATTGCTGATGTCAGTGACGTCATAGCCAATCAGGGAGGTGAGCTGCTTCTGGAAAGCCAGGGTCTCCTCAGAAGGGACGTGCCGCTGTACCACGTGGATCTGACCAGGGCTCTTGTGCATCAGCTTCCAGTAACGCAGGCAGTCGAGGGTCTGCACCACCTGGTACCTGTCGTAGATCTCATACCATTGTCCCTTCTTCTGGTAGAGCAGGAGGAATTGATCCGGGCCCAATCGGTGGTAGAATTCCGCAGCCACACTGGTCTCCAGTGCGCGCAGCCACACCTGAGCTTTCATCTGCTCCACATTGCCATGGCCAGCCACGTGCAGCAGCGCTGTTTCTGGAGTCTTGCTGATGCGCTGGCTGGTGGGCAGTACGAACTCAATGGGGATGAGCTCCATGGAAGACAGGCTGCCTGCTGCGCTGCGTGGCTTCATCCTCCGGCGCCGGCGGAGGTTGTCCTCTCTTAGTACCACCGGTTGTTCATAGTTCTCCAGCTCCATGCCCTAGGAGACCTGGGGGTGGAGAAACAGAGCTTTGTCAAGAGACACTGTTTCCTGTACATTCCTGTAAGATGGCAGAGAGAAGGTGTGGTGGGTTGATGTGAGCACAAGGCCTGGAGGGACGAAGGAAGATGGAGGCAGCACTGTTTTTAACAGCGTGGGTCTGGACATGCTACCTCTGCTAGCCACTTACTGTCTAAGTAATGTGGCCTACTTAATCTCTGAGCTCGATTCTTATATGTCAATTTGATTACTTACACCTAAAGGATGGAGGTAAAAGTTAAATAAGGTAGTGCCCCCCCTTTTAACATGCTGACTTATTTTCTTTAATTTGGGAGTGTGTGCATGTGATGTTTTAATTTAAAGCACTATAAAGCACTATGGGGTAGGAGAGATGGCCCATTGGTTAAAAGTGAGTACAAACATGAGGTCAGAGTTCATACCCTACCACCCACATAAGTATTGTGATTGTCCCCATGGACCTGTAATCCCAGGAGTCGGTCTCTGCTCTCTCTCTCTCTCTCTCTCTCTCTCTCTCTCTCTCTCTCTCTCTTTCTATCTCTGGGGGTGGGTGTGTGTACATTGGAAGGGAGGAGAGCAGAGATGAGAGAACTCACTGTGGCTTGCTCTCTGTTTACCAGCCTAGCTCCAGGTCCAGAGAGAGACCCAGGCTGAAAGGAGTAAGGTAGAGTCTCCTTCCTCTGTCCTCCGCAGGTGTACTTGTGCACCTGCACGCATGCCTTCTCACACCACTCACACAAACCACCCTCACATGTGCACAACAGTATGTAAAACACTCATCTAGCACAGCGCCTGACATTTACTGGCTCAAAACAGCAACTGTTGGTAAGTATCCTGAAACACACAGATGCATAAAACAGTGCAGCGGAGGAGACGAAGGCCCTGTCCCTAAGGTGCTGCGTGAGACCCTGGACATCGCTTTGAGAACAAGCCAATGCATTTCCTTTGTTCAGTCTCACACTTCTCTAACCCAGACACCCAATCTTGCTTCATCTTCTCTATTTTCAAACCGTCTGAACCCAGTCTCCCTAGTCAACTTCCTGTCTTCTTTCTTTTCATTTTTTTTTCTTTCTATATAAGAAAGATAGTGGTTTCATTCATAAAACTCAAGAGTAGCAAAATTGATAAAGATTGTAATCCAGGCCATTTGGAGACACATACCATTTTGACCACGGAATGTGGAGCATTTCAGCTGTCATTGCTATGTTAGGGCAGGGAGAGGTGTCGCCCCCCAATATGAACTTTTAGGTAATTTTTACTGAGCCAATTGATTTGGCCTGACTCTACTTCAGAGGAGACACAGTAGAAGACGTGACCCCTGCCCTCCTATGACCCTAAACAATAATTCAGTTTCTTTTTGTCCTAATATTTTCATCTCTACAGAGGATTTTACAAATGTATTCCCATCATATTACCATATATTTGCCCTCTACAGAGGATTTAAGTGTAACTATGAATCTATCAAATAATGACTGAAATTCTCAGAGTACCAAAACTAAGAAACAGCCATAAAAATGATTCATAAAATATGATTCATAAAAATTTTAATTCTAACATTTAGCATTGCTACATTGGTACTACATTATATTCTAAACCACATTCAAATATTGAAACAAAATATTTGAGAAAATATCATTTACTCTCTAACTGATGTTAATGAGATCCATAATTAGTTATTTCCTGAAGAACTATGGAGTGTTAATTATATACCCAAAAGGAGATTTTGATTAAAAGCGATAAAAGACAAGTTACATTGGATCTCAACTTATGTACAATCCTTGGGTTAAGCTATTTTAAAAGTCAACTCTCCCTTCTTTTAAAATATAATGAAGCTATACTTAGTAAATAAATGAAACCAACTGTCCCAAACAACTGTTGCTTGGTAGCTTAAAACATTCACTTTGGTCTTTTGGTACATTATAGAATAACCAACAAAGAAAAGAATCATAAGCTATTTTTGATACTGACATGAACTTAAAATAAAACATGTCCAACTTTAAGCATACAAATATAACTCAGTATTTGCCTTAGTGACAGCAGGAGCTCATACTATATCATAGCACAAGGTACAGAAGAGAAAAGGCTGACCAAATACTCACTGGCTTTCCTCATGACTGGGACTAAGCAGCTTTGTCCTCTTACAAAAACACTGTCTGGACAGAAAAGCATGTACTTGTGAGACTCTGGATCCTGTCCGCCACTAGGCCACTAGTGCTGTGGCCGCCCCCTTCCTCACAAACAAAAACAGAAAGAACTAATGCACCTGCAAGCCCTTGCTGGACGGAACTTTGTGGATATACACAGTCTAAGCTCTGAGAGACAAGGAAACTCAGACACTCGGGGGTTGGCTCATCTTGAACCGGCAATGGGTCCAGACAAAAATATTCTAGCTGAGAAGGAAGTGTTACTGTTCCAAGTCCTACCAAGCAAAGAGCAAACAACAGAAAGCAGTCGTACCTGAGACAGCCCTGGAGGGGATGCTGAGCGAGGGTCATTTGTTTACTTTATGAAAACAAAACGAATTCAAACCTACCGGGGGCACCTCGACTCTTCCGCTTTTCTGGGGCTCCCTTCGTATCCAGATGCAGAGGAAGTGTTGCAGTTACCAGGAAGGAAGTTTTAACCAAGTTGATTATACATGTGATTGCTCATTTTAAAAGTGTCAGAAATGCATTTCCTGCTGAAGCACACAGAGAGCAGAGCAGGACAGAGAGCACTGTTTACCTTACTATTTTTTTTCACTCTTTTGAATTAATTTTTCAAAGATTGTGAGAGACTCAGGCAAACCAAAAATATACCCAAGGCATAAACAAATGAAGCATGTGTGTAGCTAGCTATAAGTAGAAGAAAGGGCTGCACAGCCACAGGATTAGATAACTTGTTAAGAGCTAAGTAAAACCTATTTCCCTCTGAGAATTTGAATAAGCCCTGGTGTGTGTATTATAACTGTGGACTGTTGGGCTCAATCTGGATGTTTGCAAGAGCAAAGCCTGTGAACTCACTTCCTTAGATTGGTGAGAGACCCCCCCACCCCCGCTCCCCTTCTAGACCATTTAGATCTCAAAATACCACAAACTGAAAGTCCTGCAGCATGCGTGTGCCTGTTGCTGTTATGCTGAGTGTGTGTGTGTGTGTGTGTGTGTGTGTGTGTGTGTGTGTGTGTGCTGGTGTATGTCGACGGTGGGCTTACTGTGAATACTAATTAGTCATGCAAAAATAGAAGGAGATTGCTTTCTTGGGGACATTGGGGCGCTAAAAACTCTCAGCACCAGGCAGGTAATTATTGAGAGATGGCTTCCCACAGGCTTGGAGAACACAGAGGGGACATAAGTTCTTTTGAAAGCAGCCCTATATTTTCCAAGTAACCTCAATTCCTTTCAACAGCCCTAACTAAGCATAGCCAACTCTCCCCTGTCTCAGGGGTCTCTATACCAGGGCTTATTCTCCCTCACTAGGATGTCAAGGATTCCAGCTGGGCCCCAGGATCAGCAAGAAGGATAGAGAGGCCTCCCACATCCCTCAGAAGCACAGCATTATGAGTTTCTTTGAGCTGCTCGGATATCAAGGTAGAGTCTCTGGTCTGTTCTTCTTCCTCTCACACAGTCCTTGTGATGGCTCCTACAGATTGTAAACTTGACAGGATCTAGAATCTCAGAGACAAACCTCTGTGCATTCCTATAAGCCCGTTTCTAGACTGGGCTTATAGGTGAAGTGTGGAAAGGTCCACTCTAAACATGGGTCGCCGTTCTGGATCAGAGATAAGTCACTGAGCACCAGGTGCTGTTCAGCCCCTTCCTGAGGGCAGATGCAATGTTAGCAGCCACTCCATGATCCTGCTGCCCCATCTTTCCTGCCACGGTGCTCTGTACCCTCAAACGGGGAGCCAAAATAACCCCCGTTGTGCCTTAAATTGCTTCGGTTGGGTGTTTTGTCACAGCAACAAGGAAAACAGGACACGTCCTTCGGGTCTCAGCTTTTCAAATAGTGGTCTAAGAGTCAGCAGCAGCAGGCAAGTCTTAATTCAAAGGCTGCTGCCTTCCAGATATGTAGAGGGGGTGCTATCTCAGCTTCCGAAGCATATTCCTACGTAAGCGCACTTCCTTGGGAGGCTGGTATATTTACAAGTCTCAAGGTAGCCTGGATTGTTTAGGGGGAAGACTTGCCAAGTTAGGCTTCACCCAGAGTGTGTGTGTGTGTGTGTGGGGGCATGACAGGAAATGAAGTGAGTAGGTTTCTTCAGAGGGGGTGCTGACCTGAGGAGACCATGAGCTGACTAATTCTCGGCTTTCTGGGCTTTACGCACACATGCACATGCACACTCTCAGAAATGCTAGACTCAGGCTCTTGGGTCCTTTTTCTTCTGAAAGGACTACTCAGCTAAGTTCACTCATGCAGAAAAAAAAAACCTACTGGTGGTTTAAGATTAAACGTACCCTGATCTTCTTCAATTCCTCATATAGCCACTAAAATTTACTATTTGTAGGGAATGTTGTTAGGCAGAAGTAATGAGACATGCCTCGTGCCTCTTTTCTCCGTGTGGGTACTTTTCCTAATAAGGAAATTTTATCCCCAGAATTTTGGGGTCAGCAGATCTCCAGGCTACCTCACTGAGACTAGTGGTAACATGCTGCTGCTTTGTCCGTTCTGTGAGTCGTCTCCTGCATCCAGCACTATGCTCTAAATGTAGTAATCAGACTACATTTAGATTATAGCTGTCGTAGGGATGACAAGATGGAATAGACTCAAAGCAGAAGCCACAGTAGGCAGCACGCATTGAGAAACAGATTAGGAAATTGGCTGTTCCATCCGAGGGAGGCTCTTTGCATTTGGCCCTCTGAGATTATCCATAGGATTGTCACCAAGGAGAACATCATGCATAGGCATGTTCTTTTTCATCATGTAGAAGAAAAGGATGTGTGGAATGTCACTCGTGCAGGAGTCCAATCATCACGGTGCTACAAAGGCACAGCCTTTTGTGGTATACATGTTCATTCTTGCTCATTTGGGGGGCCTAATATATGTCAACTCATCTGTCTTAGCTTTCTAATCTGCTCAAAATGTCACCACTCCCCCCTCCCATCTTAGAAAGCTGCTAGAAATCTTTTATTTTCAACCTAATAAAATTACAAACTACATTATATAAATATGTAGTATCTTACACATTTTGAGTGTGCTAACGGACATGTGATTCTTGGAATCATTGTGTAGAGAGAGAGACATCTTGTGTTTTGTTTTTAGTGAGGAACGCTTTTTTCAGAAGCCTCCTTTGTTCTCTCATATCTCTGGTGAGAGTTTTGGCAAGTGCACATCCAATCAATGGGAAGCATGGAGAAATGGTTTGAGTTAATCAGGAGCTGTCTCCTGAGTGACCAGCTGTCCACATCGGTAAAATATATGACAATAACTGCTGGAGAAGCAGATTAAAATCCTGGCATGTGGGTTGAGAGGAGCCATTTCAAATCCCAACAACAGCAGCAGCAACAACAAAAACCTCAGAGGAGAGCAGTTATTATCAACCAAACACCATAGACCTGCAGTAGCCAAGGCTATGTGCCTTCGGAACATCAGTCACACTTAACTTCCATTCTTATTAGCAGAAACTGACCATGGGGTAGACTGTCCTTTGTTTCCTTGTTCAGCTCACTTTTCCTACCACAACTTAAAGAGCATCTCGGAAATAATTGTTTTGAAAGAGGACTTTTAAAAATCTACATTCCATAACATGAGCCATTAGGCTCTATCATTTATCTTTAGCCCTTGGCCTTATCTTCAAAATCACCTCTACAACTAAAGGAAACTGGTCTCTGCTTTTTACTTGCTGGGCTCAGCCACATGCCACCTGTGTGTGCAACCTCCGTCCTCCTTTTTCCTTTCCCTTCTCCCCACCTCAGGTCCTCTAATGCCCCTAGCCATTTGCCACTGCTCAGGTTGGGTGACCTCCCCTGGGAGGGCTTTCTGGTTTGGCAAAACACACTTTTAAAGAATCTCTTCCTCACTAGTGGTCAACACAGTCACAGTAATGCCAACACTGCAAGAGCAAAAACTCTTCTGACTCTACGGGTCTCGCACAGTTCTGAGCACTTTACATGTTCCTTCCTGTAACCCTTGCACCATCCCAAGGGCAGGAATGCTACTGTGATGAAAACCAGGCACAGACAGGTCAAGTGGCCACTCCAGGCTCTGCAGTTGATCAATGGCATTCACCCTATTGCTTTCCCATGAGAAGCCATCTCCTTATTCCACTGCTCTAACATCCTCCTGTATCCACCAGACACTTGAGCACATTACAATAAATGACTGCTGTGCTCATCGCTGTTTCCCAGGGCTTGATACAAAGCAAGCAAGGACATAGATAAATATGTGCGGCATAAATAGTTTGTATTTCTGGAAGGTCACCAGACTTCTCTGTACTTACAGGAATGTTGAAGGATAGTGAAGGAAATTTCCATATCTTTCAGACCAATCAAAATCCAGATAGTTCCTCCTTTCCTTCCAAGTATCTGATCTAAGCCCCAGTATGTACCCCCTTTCCAGGGTCAGAACATGGAACTCAGGAAGAGAGTGTGGAATTAGGAGGGAACTTAGCTAGACTAAAACTATGAGGAGCCACAAGCCCTTCAGAGCCTTTCTGTTGATCCCGTCTGATAATGTTTAATGCCATTCTCTTGTATTGTTGACTGAGTTTAAAGACCCCAAAGGGCAGCTCTCATATCCTGTGGGCAAAAGCTACTTCTCCTTGTAAAGGCTTCCCCACAGACTCCCCTGGGACCTGGTCTTCATGATTGTCTACAGCATGCTAAGGGTTTTACTGTCTGCTTACAGGCCTCTCTAACCCACCTCCTAACTGTTTCTCCTTCTCACACATCTCCCAACAGACAAAATTTCGGGAAGGGTCTATAGTTTTCAAATCGACTATGGGTTCTTTTTTTTTTTT